>JAEQBH010003014.1:0-152500 GCA_016808115.1 Tetrastigma voinierianum
TTTAATGCCCTATTCATTTGCCAAGAGAAGTTGAGTTTTGGGGGCTTGCCATATTACTCCCCAGAATGGCATAACAGAGATACAGTGAAAACACCCTGGAGGAATCATGAAGATGTGCTGTTGGAGGGTGAGAATTTATTTTCAGTGGGCTTTGTATCTTGGATGTGGGAAAGATTAAGTTCCTCTGTGTGGAAGGCCCCATTCTTCAGTGGAGCAGCTCTGATCGATGTAGAGGAATTCTCATACTCAGGTTGGAAAGAACACATTTGACTAATTTATTGAGGATTTTGAAGAATTTTGAACTGTCAAGAAAGAGTATAATTGATGAAGATGTATCTTATCGACAGTGCGATTTTTACTATGGTTTATGTGCGTTTTCGATCAATGAAAGATGGTGATCATCTTGAATTTTGATTCGGATTTTCTTCACATGGGTTTACAATCACAGATGGGTGATGGACTTTTGAAAGATGAAAACTGAAATGAAGAAAATACCGTTTAATAAAAACGTTGACCAGGGGCTAGTTTAAAGGATTTGCCAGATCCCGTTTTCACAATTATGCTTACAGGGGATACTAAAGTACATGATAATAATTTACGCTGAACAGTGATCTTTGAGAACATGAGTTCTTTGAAATTTTGAGAATCGTAAGATGTTACCAGTCTGTGCGAGTTAAAGTGCTCAGTCCATCAATGGCATGCTGTGTCGCAGAAGATACAAGCCATGATTCAATGTTTCTATCGAAGGCTGAATCAGATAATGAAAAGAAGTAATTAGGAAAGAAATTGTACCGAATGGATTGAATACTAGTTTATCTGCAAATTTATTGAGATAGTCGCTTAGGTTATTGATCCATGTGGTTCAAAGAAGGAGTGGATTCTTTATGTCAAAAAAAATAGTTAATTCCATCAAAACCAGGTGACGGATGGAGGGTATATCGATTACGAAGAGTGAACCGGCCAATCAAGAAAGATCTTCCCTTGCCCTTCATTTGATCAGGATGTTGAATGGTCTCAGGACATCTGTTTTTGTTTTCTTGAATGAGGTATTAAATTTGTGGATTACAGTGCACTGAGACAAGAAAAAACCATTCATGCCCCTATGGAACCTTGCCTTGGAGGATGTGTTTGATGTGCAATACTCTGCTACTTTCAGCGATGTATGATTGTCGATATTTCTAGTTTTAGTAGAAGAGATTGCAAATTTTATGGATGACTTCATAGTATGTGTATGGATCCGATTTTGAACAATGTTTGTTTCAACTGAAACTTAAGTACTTTAAAGTCAAGGACAGACTAGCATAAGTGGAAAAATGCCATTTTCTCATGTGTGGAAGGTATTGTTCTTGATCATAAAATTTGCACTCACAGAATTTTAAGTATGGACCGATCAAGGTTTCTAAATATCCCAAAACCTAACCACTCCTGTGATAAAAAGGGATAAGGAGTTTCTTGGAACTATTTGGATTTATAGGAGATTCATCAAAGACTTCTCAAAAATAGTGGAATATCAGATTCTTGGAGAAAGACATATAAAATTTAAATTTGATGATTCTGCAAAGCAGCCTTTGAAGAAATCAAGATTAGATTAGTTGACACCTATCGTGTTTTTTGAGAATGGGATCGAATTGAGTAATGTGTGATGCAGTACAGTTTATAATGTTTGATTTTTAGTGAGAAAGAAAATATTCAGAGCATATATATACTAAGCGGAACTTCAATGACCAAACTGAAGAATTATTCCACAAGCTGAAGGAGATTACTTGCAATAAGTGTTTGCTTGCGAAAGTGGGATCATTTGTCTGGGATCCATGTTATGATTCACCTGGACATGGCCATGAATATCTATTATCGAAAAGGAAATCGCAAGAATGATAAAGATTGGGTTTTCTCTAAGAGTTGATCTGAAATTCAGAGATAAAGGGATGTGACAATGTGATGGCTGATCACTTGTCAGGAATAGAAAGAAATCAAGCGAGAAAAGGAGGAATCTGGGCAGAGGAATTTCCGGATGAGCAACTATTTCAATTGTCATTCAAAATTACCCATGATGCATATGATATTCTTGAATTACTTGAACGTGGGTAGTTCATGGTCGACCCTGTGAAAAACTCGAAAGTGACAATGGGCATTATCACAGGATGACCCATATTATTTAAGAGGGGTGTGTTGTCTGATTATAGAAGATGTGTGCAGGAAGGTGAACAAAGCGGGAGGTATGAATGAATACCATTATCCACCATATGAGCATTTTGGAGAAAGAACAACTCATGAATCTCAAGATGGATTTTATTATTGCTGTTTCGGGAGCATCTCCAGATAAGGTCAGTGTGATAGATGTAAAAGATTGGAAATATGTTAATGGGACCAGAAATCAGCCACTCAGGAGCCTGTGGTGGATAGGTATTTTTTGATGTATGGGGATAGATTTTATGGGACACTTTCCAGTCATTTGAAGCTTGCATGCTCTCTTTTCTTAGTGGATTGTGTTTTCTAAGAATGAGTTGGAAGCGACTAGCTTGCCCAAAGGAATGATGTTAGCAATACAGGTTGTGGGGTTTCTGTGAAAAGGCATGGTGATTTGGAATTTTCAGGACTATCGTGAGTGATGAAATGTACTATCTGAACAAAATTTTCGCAAAAACAACGAGGCGGATATGGGATCGAACATATAATGAGCCTAATTTATCATCCCAGGACACTAATGGGCAAGCGAAGTTTCCAGCAGGGAGATTAAAGGATCTGGAAAGGCGCAAGTTTGACGGGAAAATTTGGTCTTCAGGCTGTGATGCGCACGGGCTCCTGGGGAGTGTTCAAAACTCCCATTGGGATGTCACCCCATCTGAGGTGTTGTGTGAAGTGTATGCCTCCTCTTGATTGAATTTAGAAAATTTATGTATAAGAGCAGTTTAGTTCAAAATGAAAGGAAGAGATTATTAAGCCCAGATGAGTGGAAGGCGCGAAGTAAATTTCCATGATAATCTTCTGGATCTACAAGACGAGACAAAGTGGCATGATCAAGTTCTTAGGAAAGGGTTAGGAGGGGATCAGTCATTATTCTATCAGGATTAAAGTTGTTCCCAGGAAAGTTAAATCAGGGATGGTGGACATTCGGGTGGTGTCGAGGCACTGGCACCCAGACGATGCACTCAGGCGATGTGGGAGAATTAAAGTCAATGGATAAAGGCCGAAGCGACAGTCATCAGTGGGAGGAAGAAAAAGAAACTCTGGGTGGGTTGGACTGAAGAAAATCAAATATAGTCCATTCAAAGGACCTCAAGGCTGTGGTGGTGGGAGCATGTGGGACTTTAATTTACACTTTTAGACTTTACAGTTTTTTGAGTTACATAGTTCTTTTGTTCAGTTATACTTCAATAGTTAATTATTGTGAGGATTAAATTTTTTGTTTGATGGAAATCCTTTTGATATTTATAATGATTGCAGTAAACAAATGGAGGAAGGAATAAATGATTACAACAAGGTAGCTTGCCAGGAAGAGAGCAATGAAAGGGGGCGTTCCTTTTCCTATATAAGATTATGTGAAAATTAGATTAGACTACATTCTTTAATTGTTGTGATTGGTTTGTTTGGTGTGAGTTACCCAGTGATCAAATATTGAAAAGATGTTGTTCAGTGGTGAAATGAGAATTGCAGACTAAGTTCTGAACAAGAAACATGATGAAGAATGAAATCCTGACAAAAGTTG
Source organism: Tetrastigma voinierianum (assembly GCA_016808115.1). Lineage (NCBI taxonomy): Eukaryota > Viridiplantae > Streptophyta > Magnoliopsida > Vitales > Vitaceae > Tetrastigma > Tetrastigma voinierianum. The sequence goes on from JAEQBH010003014.1 coordinate 3,707, forward strand.
ATATCGTGACTTGATGATGTTGAAAAAGGAAGAACAAGGCTGAAGGTGCGACCCAAGTTCTGTTGTGAAAAGTGGGTGGCGAAGCCAGGCTGTTGTTGGGTGCAATGACGAGTCCTTGAGGACGTGGTGTAATGACAAATGCTGTGACACAAGGATGCTGATGTTGCAACTGAGGATAATTTGTCTTCCCTTTGTGGATTAGAGTATATGAAAACTTAAATCAGTGCTCATCATGAGTATGAAAGGAAAGTTACGATTTAGCGACTTTTAAATTTGCCTAAGAATTTAACCCTTACATTCTGCTTTGAAGTTGAAGGATGAAATGAAGTGAAATTAAGCAGGTAATAAATAATGATTAATGAAGCGAGAGATTTAAATTATAATTGAACTAATGTGTTTGATACACTTTCAGTTTAGAGGAATAATGAGAGAAATTAATAAGTTGAGAAAAACTTTTTACAAATTTCTCTGTCAAAACATGAACCTCACATTGATTACGGAAGAGTACAGGGTTCAAGGAATCTATAATCACTCATTGTAAATATAAGAAGGAATAAATGGTTGTTCCTCACAGAAGCAGAAGCACTACTCAAGGATGGGAGAACCAGCAGGAGAAAAACAGACAAAGAGATGGAAGAGAGGGAGGAACGAGGAGAAAGAGAGAAAGGCTCAGGGTTTGAACACGAGTTTATGGAATGGATGAACCGGGAAAACAAATACAAGTCCATTCTTCTTCCATAAAACATATGTGTAATGAGAGAATGGTTGATGGAGAATATGGATTAGGTTAGAATCCATGACCAAGAAACTCAAAGAAAGGGAGGAAGCATTTGATTTGTTGCCTGACCTTGTGAGCCAGATCCATCTTAGAGGAGCTCTGAGTCTGGTGAGCCAAATTTTAGTTTGACAGGGTGCAACCTTACGGAAGAAGATGAGATTTAGATCACAGAAATAAGGGTTTTTCTCGAATCTGATGTAAGCGCAAGAAAACGGTGTAATAGATTGGAAATGTTTTGATATTTGAATAAATTTCCTTCGATTTTAAATTGGTTTGTTTCTTAATATATGGATTTTTATTTACATTTCATTTAGTTTCTGATTTGAATCAATTTAATAATTCTATATTATAATAAAGAGCGAATATGTGATGATTAATTAAGCAATAAATTGTGATTTAGTTTAGATTTGGCTAATAGAAAGTCAAGGATAAGGAAGATTATCTGGTTGGAAGGAACCAAAAACAAATTTTGAGTTTGTGTTATGACAGGTGAGTCAAGGAACCTGTGGATATAACATCATCTAAATTCATCACTGATATGAGTCAAGAAAAATATGGGGTTGATGGATTGATGTTGATTGAGACATTAGATTAAATGATCAGCGGAATCACAAATTAATATGACAACAGTAATCTGAGGCCATCCTTGGAAGTTTTGACATTCTAACTATCTGTTATGTATATTCATATCTTTAGTTCAAATTGAGCCAAAACAAGCCTATTTTCAGAAATAATGATGGAACTGATTATCATAAAAGATCTAGATCCTCTGAACTGATTACGAAAATTCAAGAGGAAGAAATAGAGTTTGGGGAGTATGGGGTGAAAGAACTCAGGAAAATGCAGGAAAGAGATGAAGAAAAAGATCCTACATCAGAAAATACAGCAGAAAAAGAAGCTCAGGGAATGGGTTTGTCTTTGTGTAACTCTCTTGAGCAATTCAGGTTCTTAAGGGGTGTTTCAGCACTACCAAATACCTAATACCATACAGTAGCTGGGAGTTCTTTAACTTAGAGATTCAAAGCTAGATCTTACAGAAGGCCTAAAAAGACAAAACATTGCATATTCTGAATGAGTGTGAAAAGAAAAAAGAATTTGATTTGAATTACAAATGAAGTAGGAACCTACGATCTGAATAGAAGAAAATCAATGTAGTATCCCGACATGAAGTTTGGGGAGTTTAAATAAAGGAAACTACAAAGGAAAAAGAGCGATATGTGATAAGAAAAAGTATTGTGTCTTAACACAAAATCCCATCCATCTACCCGCACGAAGCCTAACATTACAAGCTAAAGGAGCTGATTGATCCTGAAGAGTTTGCTGTCCCTACCTACATTAGTGGAGATCAATATGAACAACAAGCTGTGGAATTTGAAAATGAAAGATGGCTAACCAGACATCTCTAAGAGGGTTAATTGACTCATTAAGGAAATGAGAAGAAACCAACTTACTCTTTGCTTGGGATCAATTAACCTTCTTCTTATAAAACAAATTCAACAATTTCGTTATGTACACTGATTGAGTAGAAACCTTGTAATCTCACAGACTTAAAGAAATTTGAATGCTACGAGGAAAAGAATGCAATTTCTAGTCTCTCATTAAATTGGTTGCAAATTGCAAAACGGAAGAAGCGAAAAAATGTCCTTTTGTTTGAGGATAAACAAATCTCTTTTTGCTTGGGACAACAAAATTTAAGTTGGGGGAGTTTGATGAGCTTAAAGTCATCCCATTTTCATTCCATTTTCTGATTGATTTTATAAAAGACCCAGTTATGTACAAATATGGAATAAACTTCACCATTCTTGTCAGTGAGATCGAAAGAAAGTAGAATTTGCGGTAAAGGAGCAGAATGTGGCTGGCGATGCGATATAATTGGAAGGTACAGAAGTTCTGTGGGAGGAAGCACAAGAAAAGTTAAGAATTTGATATCGTGAAGCTTTTACATAAATCAAAATGCATATTCGGGTTACCTTCTAGCTCCAGTCATGATGACGTAATTGAAATAAAGCGAAGTGGCGTGAAAGAAACTCAAAGTCAAGCAACGAGAGTGATGAAGAAGAATGCATGATGTGGCTACATCCTTTAGTCGCTGACGAAATTAAATCGATCTGGTGGATAATGAGGTGCGACAGCCTGACAAAGTCGTGTGAGGAAGGTATGATGGGTGAACAATTATCGACATACGGATGTGGTGCGCGACATGATATGAATCAGGAGCTGGCGTCGACGCCGACGCAAAGGAAACTAAGGTCAGCGACAACAACGGCTAAAGAGATGGTCCGCGACATCAATTACCATGAAAAGGAATTGGCGACAAGATCAAAGCTAGCCAGCGACAATAACTCTATGAAAGTCGCGACATCATTTTAACCATTCGCGACCTTGATTGTGAAAGACGACAAACCACGGATGTCGCGACATCAATTGCCAAGAACTTGAGGAGTCACGACATGTAAGAAGATATAAATATCAGCTGAACCAGTCTTCAGCGAAACTCAGTCGCGACCACTTCTGAAGAGAAGGTGTGACAGCATTTAGTTGTGTGACATCAAATGCCGCGCATAGTTAAAGGTCGTGACGTCCTTAGGATTTATCGCGACATACATTTACACCGAGACACGTCACGACCACGCAAAGGCTGTGGCGCCAGTGCGAACAACGAGGTCGACGAAGTCGATGTCGACGCCAGGCGGCTCAATGGGCCATTTAAAAGCTGCGGTCCAAAGAAGTGCGCCGAAATTGAGGCCACGACTTGAACCCCTATAATCTGGAAGAATTTGCTACAGAATGAAGCGCGGCTGAAACAAGAGATAAGGTTCAGGCTCCTGTATTTAATTTTCTTTTCTTTTCATAGTTTTTATTTTAGATTGGTTGTATTTCCACATTTCAAATTTGGATCTGAGCGTTTTCTTGGTAGAAGTTTAAGCTGAATCACGAGATTCATATTTCTTCAAATTCTTTAATAAGTTTGGCAGATTCCGGACAATTTAAAATTGTGGGTTCAGGTTGCCGATTTACAAAGTATATTTCACCTTGATGTTGAAACCAATGTATGGTGCAATCTAGTGATTTAGAAACTAAACTTTAAGTGAATTAGCGCTATCGTGAAATTATCTTTCTGAAGGAATTTTATTTGAAATCTTTGATGAACTCAGATTTACAGAAGCTACTTGCTAATCTTGTGTATTTACATTGCGATCCAATATCGGTGTCTATACAGTAAATGGAATTATCTCAAACTCTTGATTTCAGGGAACCCTCTGGCATTGTTCTGACACAGAGAGGATTTCACGAGAGTGATGAACAATTTAAGAAGGTATGAGAACCTAGTAATGGTGATCTAATATGCCTCACAATGTAATTGACTGATAAATCTATTCTCTTGAAGACGAGGAAAGCGAGTGGAGCAATTTATCAATTTAGGCACACAAAGAGAGTTCACCTCTCGATTGATTAGTAAATCCAATCCCAGTGTTAGTGCAGAGATCTAATCGAGGAAAGGATGAGCTGTTATTCTAATTTGGAGGAAGAGGAACCGATTATAGTGTAGATGCATTACAAAAATGACTATATCTTAGGAGCTCGGTTACAGTCCATGTTGTGGTATGAAGTATTGAAAAGAAAATACTGAGCAAAGGCCTTGAGATTAAAGTAGTTATTTAACACTCGTCTTCGAGGAGAAGCAGGTGAGGTTTAGATAATGAGATTGTGTGGGGTTTGGAGAGATCATTACACTATTATGATATTCCTTGAATTTGGATTTTTAAATCTGTGGTTCACTAAGCAGCAGACCAGTGCATTCTGCCGGAATTGATGTTTCACAGTAGCATTCTTTTCAATGTTCTTTACGAGGAAGGCTGACTGGAGTCTTGATTTATTTTTTGTATTTATTCAATTGATTTATTATTAATTAATTTTTTCTTACGAGTTTTATTATTTTAGAAGCTTCAAGAAGTGATTCCAATTGTCTATCGAGTCAAATAGTGTAGATTTTGAGTAGTGGGGTAATTGATGGGAATTCTTGAGATCTCACGTGGGATCTAGGAAATATCTTCTGGACTTAAATCCGATTTACTACTTGTTGTTGTGCACTTGGCGCAACGGATCAAAACCGCTCAGTAAACAATTTACCTCAGGCAAACGATCTTTGAACTAATCAAATAGCTAAGGCATACAGTCAACAAGTTTCTTGGCGCGTTCAAGAGTTCTATTTAATCTTTGGTAATAGTGGCGAAATTGTATATACGTGTTTAGATCGACAAGTTTTTATGGCATCGTTGTTGGAGATTGGAAAATGATAGTCCTTTGGTAAATAGTGTTATAAATCTGTGTATCATCTTTGGTCTGGGTTAACAAGTTTTATGGCGCCAGTTCTTGTGGTTGAATGATAGTCCTTTGGTAAATAGTGTCATAGAATTTTGTATGCTCCATCTTTTGAATTACGATGTAACAAGGGCTTGATAGAGAAATCAACATGAGAAATCTGGGCAGTAAGCCAAAGGCACAGCACAAATCGCCTTGCTTAGAACACAGTCACGATCACCAAGGAGAACATTGTCAATTGCTCACCAGTGAGAGATTTGATGGCTAAACACCACAGTCTTGTGGGCCAAATACAAGCCATCCCAAACTAATGTGCTCTAGCAACATATATAATCGATTGGAGGAACCATCCTCTCTGAAGTAAACCACCAAACTTATATGTTCCCCCTACACACAATGACAACAACAGCGATATGGATCCTCATCTCGACCACGACCACACTCCATCCTCTCATCTCAGGTTAGGCAAGCTATTTAAATACAGGCAAGGTGGTTGGAAATTTTGTCTAAGGAATGAAGAATAAATCAATGTCATTCTTTGAGAAATTAATACAAGAACACTCTGCCAGGTAGAATGGATGGGTTTCAAAATGAAATGGCTAAAAAATTTGACACCCTGCAGTGTTCAATCTCAAGGTTGACTAACCAGCTGCAGGTGCAGGAAAAAGGGAAATTTCGTTCATAGACCTATCCTAATCCCAAGGGGGTGGTGGTGGTCCATGAGATAGCATCTACCAGTGAACCTGCCCCAGGATGGATGAAGTTAAGGCTATTATCACTTTGAGAAGTGGTAAGCAAGTTGATCAGCCATTGTCTACACTTGTTGAGAGACGAGAAGAAAGAAGGAAGTGGAATAGGAACAAGTAATCATAAAGAAAGGATTCAATGAGAGAAAGAGCATGCCCCTCGTTTCTCAGCCTTAAGGCGTGAGAAAAGCCAATCATCAGGACTGAAATATTGATCTGAGAGAAGTGAAGGTCAACATCCCTCTTTTGGACATGAGTCAGCGGGTTCTCTATACCAAATTTTCTCAGCACATGAAATTTCGCGGTGTTAAAAATTTACCTCCTACCATTATTCACCTTCTTACCTTTATTCCACCTTTCACCTTTTGGCGTTTGACCTTTTCTTACATTTTTGTTTCTTCGATTTGTCATAATAGCTTTTTGTTTTTTGGTTTTTGTATGAGGTTTGGCTGTAAAGCCACGGACTAGACAACATTGGGGATCTTCTCATTAATAAAATTTTGGCAGGAACCTGTGATTCGGCCTCTTTCTTCTCTGCCATTTCTCTCCACTTTCTCACTAGCCCAGTACCCTACGGGATGTGTTTCCACAGGAGGATGAGTGTCAGAACCTCTCTCATTGAAGAGGAAGCTCTTTAGGCAATGGATGCAGCCAAGGTAAAGTGAGGGTCCTCTTGCTGTTGCCTTGAGTGTTCTTGCTACTCATGTGTCTCCTTTTAACTATAGGTTTAAACAATCCCTCAAGTGCCTTGAGATGGTCAAATGTTGTGAGTAATCTTTTAGGGTTTTAGTGGATCAACATTGCTCAGTCATGAGATTCGTCTGATTTATCATACAGATCCGCTGTAAGGTGGGTCGAGGAGACTCGTTTTCCTTGTTTAGGGACCACTAATGCTCAGTGAATCCATTTCCGAAAGGATGCTCTATTAAGGGTTGATTTTTTTTATCTAAATGAAAGACTTGGTTTGGGAGATGACTATGATCCTTCTCCCAAATGAAAGGACAACCAAACCCTGGGTTCTGTTGAATCGAACTTAGTAGTGGATTATGAGGAGTTCTTGCATTTTTCACCTTATTTCTGTTTTAGTTTTACAGCAGTTTAAACTCCTTTGTTTTTTACCTGAGCCTTAAAATCGAAACCAATTCTATTTTGAAGACAAGCGCCAAATCATTTGTGCGAAGAAAACTCATCTTGTGTTTGACCATACATGGCCACCTCACTGCGATGCTATGCTGTGTGTATTATGTGCAGGATATTGGTTATAAATTTTGTTGATTGGATGCCCTGCACCTGAATCAATTCTGGTAATTCATGATTAGTCGGACCCATCAGAGTATGTTTTTTTACCTGCATTTGTTGTCGATGCATCATACCATTGCATCAGGTGTGATGAGTTTGGGGGCTTGGAGGTTAAGGCCTCCCCAGGACCAGGTGAAGTTGAGTGAATGCTCGAGATTGCAGTCGAGAGATCTGGGGATCTTATGTGGACTTCAGTGTATTGAACATACTCAGGTTTGATCTGTTCTGAGTATGGATGAGATAGCCTTCCCAACCAGGTTTAATAGGTGATTATGAGCCTTAGGCGGGTTATCATACTATGACACGGTCTCTTGGAGTAGTATAAGGTTACATATCGTCTTAGGTAGTGCATATATGTGTGGGTGCAGATGAGGAATTCTTTTAGGGAGGGAGTGGGAGAATGTCAAGCAGAAAATTCTAATTTAGAAAAATGGTAAAATGGTAATTTTGGTCAATCAGAATTTTTCTAGATCTCGGATGATGGCAGTACTTCACCAGTTGAATCGATCTAGCAAAATTTAGCTCTAAATAATTTCATAAATTTAGAGACAATCGAGCATTCACGTTTTGAGCCTGGAGAGGAATGCGGGACACTTGGCACTGTATGATGGCTCAAGGAGTTTTCATGTTTCACAGGCAAAATCGCGAACAGTGACTGGTATGGGCCATGGGTGACATGTGCATCATCTTTGGAAGAAATCGTGATAAAAATGGATAAGTGGATAGAGATTATATCAAAGACGATAGAGAAATGACATGTGTGATAGGAGGAATGAGTCTATCTTATTGACAACTTTGTGGATTGGATGGGGAAAGAGGAAAATAGAGAGAGAAAGAAGGAGGAGAAGAAAGGATTTAGAAGTCTGCCTTCTCTCTAGAATTTCACTGAGTGATCAGTCCATCGAATCCGTGAGACAAAGAGGAAAGATTGTATGATCCCCACTCTGAGAGGCTACAACGTGAGTCTTGGTTTTGTGGGTTTGAAAACTCCAGGTAGGGTTTTCTCCTTCTTTCTTTATTCTTTGGGCAAGAGCCATTTCAATGGACTAAGTCTTGGGAAGCCTGGATGACATGTTTTAGGTTCCAAAGATTTGAATTTGAATGAAGAAATCCTAGAGTGTTTTGAATGAGGTCAAAACTAACAGTGGTGTATGTATTTGCTGTGTTCCTATATTTTGATAGCGTGATGTTGTGTGTTGTTTATCACGATGTTTTGGAAGTTCAGAGATGGATTAGCAACGGATTATGTATTATCTGAGCTAATTTATATTACTATGTATGAATATGAATAACATGTTGATTGTATAATTAATATTTAATACATGCATAACCCAATATGTTAACATGAATTGACTGTAGAGGCAGCATATTGTATTTCATATGCAGGAACCAGAATATGGGTGTGAGTGCATGACATGAAAAAAAAATGTGGTTACTTTCTGATGGTTCAAAGGAATATTTTCAATTTCTTTGGAGAGTTGTCAATAGTTTTATGAAATTGGGTATTATGTTTCAAGAATAAAAAAAATCTTTTGTTTGAAAACGATGTTTCTCAAACCAGCTTGGCTGTAGTGAAGTCGATGAGGACTGGATGTGGGAAGAGGTGAGTCCATTCTCATCATAACATACTAAACATTTGAGTAGGGACCTACATGTTTATTGAATGTTTGGTGTATATTACATGAAACATGGAGTGAGGAAATGTATGTAATGCTTTCAAATTCTTGGGCATTGTAATCATGGGAAAATTAATTTCAAGTCTACCCAGAAGTGCACTTAGGGGATAGGACACATGGGGTCTTGACAGAAGAACTACTATATATGGCCTTATTATGCATTTTTGTAAAAATGGGTAAAAGACCAGTCTTGGATAATTTACAAATCAAAACAGAGATTGATGTCATTTTGTCTCAGTGCTTATTTTGGTAAGTTTGGATGTATGGGCCAGTGTGGCCATTTGCCTCTATGTATGGGGTCTCATGATGCATGAGACACATAGGTTTTCCACATGTTGACCAGTTGGTGGACCACTCAATTCGGGCGTCACACATAACAAAAGGCACACAAAAGGAATATTGTGAAAGAAGATTCTAAATCAAATGTCTCTTCTTATCTTGATGAACGCTTTTGATTATTTTTAAAGAACTGTGGGATCTAAACTAGAATGGGTTCAGTGACTTTATAGCTCTTTGATCATACAATTGTGACTTAATTAAGCATAGGATCTGTTGAGTGCCATAGTTTGAAACAGTTGACTTGAGCTGGGCCTACAGTTTTGAGTTTAGCCAGACTGTTTGGCCCAGTGTTGATCTTGGGCTCCGAGATTCTAGTGGGACTGCTCACCAGGGAAGCCAGTGGAGTGGAGCAGTTGGATTGGGACAATGATTCAGCTGGAGGGCGGTGGTGCTAGGCCCATAGTTTTAGTTGTGAGCTGTTGTGAGACTTGCAGTTGGAGTCATGAGTTGAGGAACATGACTATGTTGTTTTCAGGCCTCTGCAGCCTCTCTCACATTTTATTGCTCTGGCAAGTGTCTCTTGTGAGACCACCTGTGGAGAGTTTGATTATAATACTAACATGATGAAATTTGCTATCATATGACTTTAACCTGACTGGCAAATCACCCATAAGCAAAATCATTCAACCTGTTTTTTGGGTTCTGCGACTTCGTTTTGCCTGGTTTCCCAGCACCATCCTCGCCCTGGCTCAACAGCCCCAGGCATGACTTTTTAGTCATTTACACAATTAGGTTGGCTACTATTTCCACCTGCTTACAACCTAGACATTGTACCTCGAAAACTTTCCGGACTTTTGTTTTAGACTATTTGCTTCTGCCCCTCTATTGCTCTCTGTTTCTTGACCAAACACCTTGGACATTTACAGCTCAGGGATGACTGTGTCCTTCTCTAGTGCTGAAGAAGGAGGGTTCTATTGGATAACCAGTGGTTTGCAGTCTCCTCTTAACAATAAACTGGAGTCATTGTAAACCCAGGCTTTCAGCTTGGACTTAACCATATTCAATATATCTTTTAATTAATGCATCTATTTTTGAGATTGGTATTACAAAACATTGATTACATGATGAAGCAAAATCTCTTTTCACAGTCATTTCTTGATTTTCAAATTAAAATTGAAACAATCATCCAGAGCTGAAGAAACTCACCAGACTGTTTAATATTACTGGAAGGAAGCAGAAGAAGAAAAGGCAGAGAAAATAAGAACTCAGGCCAGACAAAATAAGTGGAACACATTTGAAGACTTAAAATAAGCTTTGGCTGTTTAGATCATTGTTGATCTGAGTTATAGGTCTACCTGATCCAGTTCTAAAGTCGCGACATGAAGATTGAAGAGAAGTTGATGTAGAATTACGTGACATGGAACGATCTAAACGTTTGAAGGAGCATATAATAAATTAAAAAGAAGTGATGTCGCGATAAAACTGTGTATGGCGACATCCATCAATCATATTACAACCTCACGGCGACATAAAGGTCGTATGTGAGAAGGCGATCGCGACACCGAAACAGCCCAGTTATTCTGACGAGAGACTTAATCAAGTCGTAGCATCGGGAGATCAAGCGAAACGAAGCTATGAGGTTGATGTCCGCGACATCGGGAAGGATACCGTTCAAAATAGTACCATTAAGTGATGTAGCGACAGAAGAAACAAAAATTCGCGACATCAGCGACTATTTCTGATGGAAGAGTCTGCGGGAGACTTAGTAGGCCGTATCGCGACAACATCGATGTCTCCGACATCAGGAACGACCATTGAAGGCTGAGGACAGAATGGATATCTGGCGACAAAGGCCATGATATCGGCGACATCACAAGCGATCAGCGCCCAGAGCACGCAAGGGCATAAGATTAGTGTCGTGGCTGACGACCGAGTTCATAAGACGAACTTGAAATCGATGCCATGGCGGCGTGGGGTTGATGTCGCGACAAAGCGAAGTCCTGTGGAGCGATAACGAGCTGGCTACTCTGAAATCCACAGTAGGGGTTATATTGGGATTGGCGTTTATTTGGAAAAACCACTATAAATAACGGCTACCCGAGGTAAGCGAGTGGATAGCATCAAAGAGATCTTAAGGTAACTAGGCTTCACTTTATTTTCTTTTCTTTTTCTTTTCTTTTCACCTTTCACTTTTCTTTATTTTAGAGCGGATGTTTATCTGTAGTTTTTTTCGTTTATTATTATTATTATTATTTTTTTGGATCTAGATGTTATCGTTTCTTTGGCGAATCACGAATTCAATGTTTCTTTTGAAATTACTACGGAATCATGAGGATTCGGACAAATTTACATTTGATTATTTCAGTTCAATTGATTATTTCTTTTGATCGGAAGGATCTTGTCTCATGTGATTCGGTAATTGAGGAACCACGACCATTCAGTGAGCGTTGTAGTCGGGAATTGATTTTCTGTATTAATAAATTTAAGCATCTTGTTCATTTGAGTTCTGAATTTCGCAGTTATGGGTTTATTGATTTTGGATCTGAATATGGGTTTCTTGCTCTGCCGTTAAGAATTGCGTCGTTACTACGATTTCAAGGAGGTCCTCTGACGACACGGAAGACAATCACAGGAGTAATGTACATTTCTTTGAAGGTATACTAACAACACTGCTATTAGGGATCACTTTAGACTTTAATGAGTTCACTTAGATAAAATCTTCTCACTTGAAGTCAAGAGCGAGTTGAGCGACTTATCTATTTAAACATGTGGAGATTTCACCTCAAATTCGGATAGTGAGGCCAATCCGTGTTAGTGAGATCTAATCAGGAAGAGTTGATCTATTTTAATTGAGGAAGAGTAATTTGGAAGTTGTATATCCTTAGCCTGACCAAATAACTTAGGAGCTAAGATTATCAGTCCATAAAAAAATGGGTGTAAAGTATTGCAAAAGAAAATACGGCAGGAAGTTCTTCTTAAAAGTGAGTTATCTCGTTCCACAGCAATTGAGGAGAATCGGAAGAGAGATAACGAAATGGAGCGTGGAGATCAATTTTGCCTTCAAAGATACCTTGAATGATTTTGAAACTTGAGATGTCAGAAATTAATTCGAATTATGAACTCTGAGGGAATTGATGGATTCATATATTGCTTCTCTTTAGTGTGTCTTCCTATGATATATTTGTTAGAATTATTCTGTTTCTTTTTGTAGAAATTTCTTTTCCTTCATTTGTTTATTCCGATCCCATTTGAATGTTCATTTCTCTTTGAACTGGATTTGAAGTTTCTGACTTCATCTTTGAAACAAATGTATCAATTTATGGTCAAATAGTGTGCCAATTTCGAGTAGTGAGGTGGTTGAGTGAAAAATTCTCTTAGGATCTACATGGGATCGATATCTGGACTCAAGTTCATTTGTGCCTTGTGACACATGCACTTACGGGAATTCGTGAAAACTGATAAATTAAATTGTTCTACTCTAGAGATTTTTGGTTATGATAGTATAGTGAACAAGTTATTAACCTTCTTGCTGGGAGTAAAGTTAATAGTCCTTTGGAAATAGTGTCATAAATTTGTATATGTATTTTAGCCTATCAACAAATTTTATGTGATTTCTTGTGAGGGATTAGATAATAGTCTTTGGTGATAATGCTAAATTTTGTGTATGTGTGTTTTGGATTCGGTCGACAAGTTTTATGGCGTAGTTCTTGAAGTGAATGAGTTATTAATCAATATCATCAGATGAAGAAGGAAATACTAATTTGGACATTTTTAAAGAAAAGAACAAAAATAGCATTTCCAAGCGGTGACTCTTTTAGCCATGCTTGAACTTTGTATTAAAGTGAAAATATTTGACGGACTAATCTGTTAATAATGGTATGTTTTGTTTTTCGGGGAACAAAGTTTAATGCATAGGAAACAGAATACGGATCTAATTCGGCGGAATCTGAGTGGAGAGAACACTTGAAGCAAGGAAGATAAAGGCGGAAAACTCCACCATAGCGAGATGAAGACGAGGAGCAGAATGACGAGGCATAGAAGCGGTCGAAGACCTCGATCACGAATGCAATGGAAGACTTACGGAATAATTCTTCAGGATGAATGCAACGATCAGACAACGCGATTTGGTATGTTTTCAGAGCGAAACTGACACTAATCACAATGGATTTGACGTGAGTTTGCGCCGTGTCCAGCTGAGGACCCAAAGCGAACATACTAGGAAGATTTCTACTGGGATGGCTAATATCTGATGAGATTAAATGAAGTTAGACGAAGTCATTAAACTGCATCATTCCCATTCTCTCTAGGATACAGCATTTACATGGTCTGTTTTACCATATGAATTAGTTGGCTGGAGTTAGGAAGAATTTGGTAGAGGCCTACTTATGTAGATTCTTTCCACCAAAAAGTCACTTCTATAGAGAGAAGGAGAGAGAGATCATAGTGTTCCAATAGGAGAAAGATGAAACTCCTAAATGGCTTAGGAAGATTCAGCCCAGTTGTTGAAGAGATGTCAATGCATGGGATAGACTTGAGAACCCAAATGGACAATTTGTATATCATGCATAAATGATATATCAAAGGAATCATTGATGCTTCAATCTTTGCGGAGCATTGAGCGTAAAGTCACGGGGAAGCGAGGATCGTTAGGGACTGGCCCAGAATCTGTCTCAGCTGTGAGTTTTCAAAGAGGAAACTCTTGAGAGGAAAGGATTCTATGGTGCTGAGCGAGATGACGGCCATGGAGCCAGAGTTGGACCTTCATTATGCATCGAATAGACCGTGAGAAAAGAGAGACATACAACGCCCATGAGATAGGGCTTGAGTCGAAGAAATTGTGAAGGAAGTCTTTTGAGGAGCGGATGAGCAAATTTTATGATCTTTGGAGAGGTTAGAAGTATTTGGTGAGCCAGAGGCTTCTGGCTAGGCCAAATACTAACCTACCAACTACGATATCATCCCAGGGATCCAGAGACCATGAGAACTTCTCATATGGTGGAGGAAGCTGAGCCCAGGCAAATCTGAGAACCCCCCACGGGGTTTATCAAATACAGTTTATTGTGACAAGGGAAATGAACACGAGGGCGAATAAGGTCGGACCTATCTTTTGAAGAACAGATCTTTGCAGTTCATGGGGATAATAAGAAATTGTTGAACCTCAGTAGTAAGACAGTTCGCAGGTGGAACGGCTGCTACCAATTTTAGTTTTCCAATTACTTCTGTCTGACCTTAAAAAAAAAACACAGAGACACAAGTGAGACGCCTTTAACCTGGACCTTAGGAAAGAAAGATGAGCGACACCAAGAAAAATCCCAAAAGCCAATGCCATTTGTGCGGTTGCTTGAGAGTGGGAAGAGTTAGAGATGATGAAATAAAATAGCGACAACGAGGAAAACCATTGGAAGGAAAATGCGGAAAAAAAGAGGAAGAAATGGACGGAAGGACATCAAGACTCTGAACTGCGGTGCCTTTCCCATGTGGCTAAATCAAAAATAAAAGCGATTTTAAGTTTTGCGAAACTTTCAGAATTCTGAGATCGATATGCCTTCTTGGAAAGTAGTAAACTCAAGTTACTCTCTTAAAATTGTAAAGACATTACGACGAAGAAAGATTCGTAGAAGAAGGGTTGTGAATCTATATATACGGTGCCTTGATGAAAAAAGGGTGCGAAAAGATGAAGATCCGGGAGTTTTACAATTCCTTGCATAATAGGAGGGTTAAAGTCAGGAAATATACGTGGCTGGAGCTAGTATCATAACAGTGCCCTCTTTTAAACATAACAGTGGTTGGGGTACTTCCTACCATTACTCCTTGGAAATGTGAGACGGATGATAAAAGCCCAGGAAGGTCTTGGAAGATGTGCTGGTCCTTTATTCGAAATTTGTTTTTCCAGGTGGATTTCATCATTCTGGGCATGGAGGAAGAACTCTAAGTACCTTATATTGGGAGACCATTTGCCAGCTCTTTTGGTACACACTGATCGATATGCAAGGAGTTATCACCTTGAGGGTTAGGGTTGGAGAAGAAGCCGTCAACTTGATCCAGGCATGCACATAGACATAGACAGAGAAAATTTCAATGAAGCCGATGAAGTCTATAACCTCAACCCCGATGTTCAAATGATTGTAATGACCAAATTTTAATAATGAAAAGAGATGAATTTCCAGTATATAGAAGATGATTACTCTGATTATTCATACAACTTGTCATTCTATAGAAACTGTGATGAGCATGACGCAAAGAAGAGATGAACAAGAGGGAAGTAATGAAAAAGAGGAAACTCAACAAGAACATGTGAAGGCTTGTGTTGAAAAGAACTCCGCCAAGTCATTTGGAAGTATGTTTACTTTCAGGAACCACCCCGTAGAAAAACCAAGTGATTATCTCTCGATCGAGTGATGAGGAGGTCAAAGAATTAATGCACTTCAAGAAACATAAAGAGTCTATAGCTTCGGGTCCATCAAGAATCAAGGTATCACCATCTATTTCGTATGCACAAAATTTTGCTGGAAGAAACTTCAAAGCCAACTGTAGAACATCAAAGGAGATCGAACTCAGAATGGCGAAGTAGTCAAGAAAGAGGTACTCAAATTGCTAAATGCTGGTTTCATCTATGCAATCTCAGATGGGCCCCGTAAGTCCAGTCCATGTGGTTCCAAAGAAGCGGTGGATTTACCAGGATCCGCAATGAGAAAAATGAACGGATTCCAACAAGAACAAGGACAGACAGGGTATGTATTGATTACTGTAGTTGAATGCAAAGAACTTAAAAGATCATTTCCCCTTGCCTTTCATTGATCGATGTTGGACAAAAGCTACAGGACACCTCACTTTTGTTTTCTCTGATGGTACTGTGGATACAATCAGATCGCAATTGCACCTGAGGATCAAGAGAAGACCACATTCACATGCCCCTATGGTACCTTTGCCTTCAGAAGGATGCCATTTGAGCTATGTAATGCTCCAGCTACATTCCAGAGGTGTATGATGTCTATATTCTCAGATTTGGTTGTTAAGTAATGAAAATTTTCTTGGCGGATGACTTCATCGTATGGATCCAGCCTTTTGACCATCGCTTAAAACAACTGGAAACAAGATTTCAAAGATGCCAAGACAAACAAGCAGCATTGAATTGGGAAAAATGCCATTTTATGGTGACTGGTTGTATCGTTTCGGGGCATAAAATTTGCGCTACGTGATTAGAAGTAGACCAACCAAGGTATCCATTATCAAAACTTCGCATAACCTACCACAAGAAAAGCGAGTAAAGAAGCTTCGGGGCAGTCGATTTACAGGAGATTCATCAAAGACTTTTCAAAAATAGCCGACCGCTATGCATTAATGGTACATACGAGGTTCAATTTGATGATCCCAGAAGGATGCTTGGAAGAAATCAAATCAGATTGGTAATAAAGCACCATAATGGTTGCACCCGTAATGGGACCGGATTTGAAATAATGTGATGCTAGTGATTTTGCAATGGGAGCCGTGAGCCGGGGCAAAGAAAAGAAAGAATATTCAAGGCCATATACTATGCTAGTAAACCTTCAATGAAGCACAAGAGAACTAATTAACAACTGCAAGGAGATGCTAGCTATAGTATTTGTCAGGAAAATTTAGGCAATACATTTTAGGATCCCATGTGGTGATTCACATCAGATCATGCAAAAGAATCGTAAATACTTGATGTCAAAAGGAAGCTAAGCCAAGATTGATATGGAAGCCGTCAAGGCAGGAGTTTGATTTGGAAATCAAGGATAAAGGATGTGACAATGTGATAGTTGATCACTTGTCAAGAGTAGCAGCACCGCAGAGGAGAAGGTAATATTAATGTAGAATTTCCCAGATGAGCAACCGTTAAGGCTTCTCGTCAACTTCCATGGTATCATTGTGAACTATTTATTCAGGAGTAGTTCCTTCAATTCACTTCCCAACGTAAGAGAAACTCGAACCCATAACAGTATTATATTTCGACGATCCACTTTATTTAAAAGAGGTAGCCGATAAGGACAACAAGAAAACGGGTGCGTAAAATGAACAAGGAAAATTTGATGAATGCCATGCATCAACCTTATGGGGGCACTTTTCAGAGAAAGCACACCATAAAATACTCCAACTGGATTTTATTACCACGCTTTCGTGAGATCAGACCGAACGGGTCAAGTTATGCACGTGATGCCGAAGATCGGGAAATATCAGCAAACAGAAATGAAATGCCCCTAAGAAATATTATGGGCGGTGCAATTATTCGATGTACGGGGGATGATTTTATTAACATTCCCACCATCATTTGGAATCACATACCAGCGCTGATTACGCTTCCAAATGGGGCGGAGGCAAGTGGCTTGTTCTAGAAATGATGCTAATACATTTACGAGCTTCAAGAAGAATATTTTCGAAAGTGACTAGAACACCCGTGATCATCCATCGCGATAGAGTTTATTTTGCAAACAAGATATTTGCAAAACTCAAGGAGCGTGGCGGGATCAAACATGTACGAGTCTAGCGTATCATCCCGCACCAATGGATAAGCAAATTTCCAAATGTGGAGAGATTAAAAGAATACTAAAATAAGCAGTGAGTCCAAACAGAAGGATTGGTCTTCCAAACTTGATGATGCAATCGTGGGCTTACAGGATCGCATACAAGACTCCTACTGAAATGTCCCCATACAGAATTGTATTCTAAAACCATGTCACCTAATTTGAATAACACAAGGCAATGTGGGTCAAGAAGTTGAACTTCGATTTCAAAACTGCAAAGGAAAAGAGATTGCTACAACCGTCAATTGAAGAACTCGAGAAATGAAGCCTATGATAACATAACATCTACAAGGATAAGACAAAGAAATGGCATGATCAAAGCTGATCCTAAGGAAGGAGTTCGTGAGTGTGGAAAAGTTCTACCGCTTAATTCCTAGATCGGGGTTGCTTTGGTGGGAAGTTAAAACTAAATGAAGCACCATACACAGTGGTGTCAATCAATACATTTGGAGCAGTGACATTAAGGGCAGATACTGGAGAAGAATTCCGAGTAAATGGACAAAGGCTTAAGCACTATTTAAGCAGAGAGGAAGGAATGAAAGAGTTTCAAAGTAGGATCTCTAAAAAGAAGAAGGAACACAACAACAAGTCCATCTAAGGACTCGAAATCGAGCAACTGATGGGAGGCAACCCATAGGAATTCTGAATTTCTAATTTTCTATATGAATTTTAGTTAGAATTCGTGTTGATTTATTAGCAATATTACAGAACTTTGTTTTAGTTTGGATGTAATCAATTTGCCAAGATTGTGTCATGTGGAGCAAAATGCACAAGCGAGGGAAAGCAATCGCCGATAACTTCCAAATAATTCACATGAGAACACAGAAAAAGTGGAAGCAATTTTTTTCTCCCTACTATAAATTTGCAGTGAATTTAGTACATGTATGAATTGCCGTGGTGAAATTGATTCATTTGATGTTGAAGAGTTTAGAGTATCTAAGGAATGAAAGACTCTATGAACATCAGTTTTAAGGTCAAGTCCCTACAAGAGAACTTCCTTTAAAAAGAAGTTGTCGCGACATCATAACACATAGAGGACATATATGCTTTCACAACCAAGGGATGGCTTGTCCCAACAAGGGTTGAGAAGGTCGCGACAAATTAACTTGATGTCGCGACAAATTAGGAAATGTTGCCAGCTGGAAATTTTTAAGGGTTGCCCTAATGACAACATCTTGTTTTAAGGTGGTACTGAAGTCGCGACATGAAATAAAATGAAATAATCATTAGAGCTCATAAACTTTGATTGAATTGCAATCTGAGTATTTTCCCAATTTTCACTCTCCATTCCACCTCGTCCATTCTCTCCCTCTCCGATTTTAAACTTCGAAACCCTAGGTCCCAAAATCTTCAGAAATTTTCCCTTTCAAATGGCCAAACCATCAAACCTCAACTGTAACTAAAGAATCGTGGAGGAAACGTAATCGGCGAAGAGAAATCGATGGTGAAGAACAGAATGAAAGAACACTTGCCGAAGCATCAGAGGGACCAACAGTTCCTGAGGAAAGCACTAAAAAGGGCAAGAAAAAAATAGCAGAAGAGAACATCAAGATTTTCGTCGTATGCTCTACTAAACTCGGAAGAACACTATGCCTGAAAGGGATTTGAGCGTAAAAGATCTATCTAAAAACCCTATCGCTCCTTCAAGGAAATGATAAAGAAAAGAGGTCAGGAACCCTCTCGCGCACATCAAAGAGCAGATGCAAGAAAGAGTAAGGGAGTTCTACTCAAATTTGGTAGCAGAAAGGACAATACTCGTACACGTCGAGGAGTGTGGGTGCTATATGTGAGCATGTTTATTAACCAAGTTTATGAAATGGCAGAATACAAGCATGGGTCAAATTCAAAAGCCCCTAGAAACCCGTATTTGAAGAAGATCAAGAGAGAAACTCACCGACCTGAAGGCTCAACCGGTAAGTGTGAGAAAGGAGGACCAAAACTCGATCGCGGGAAGCCTCACCGAGGAGGCTAAGGTATGGTTCTATTTCACTGCTAATCAAACTAAGACATCCATACAAAGAGTAACAGAGCGGTCATGCTATACGCTATTCAAGGATATAAGATCAACATGTGGACAATAATAGAAAATTCGATAATGAGGTACTCACGGCGAAAACAAAAGAGAGGATCCTCACCCAAAGAACAGCTACAACTTGTAGTCAAGGCTGATAGGATTGGGAAGGTGAAGAAGAAGTTCACGACATCACCACTCTTATCGACCGGGAGTGAGAAGGACCAAGAAAACTAAGAAAGCGGGTACTGGGACAAAACAGAGAAGAAGTTCCAACCGCAAGAGTAAGTTAGCTTAACACGTAAGCCTCCGATATTAATAATTTCCATTTGCATCGCAGTAAGGTGATGAAAGAAGCCCGCAGATTTCTCTTCCCCTTTTAGCTAAGTTCTCCTCCCATGCAAGGTAGAACATTCAAAGAAAAGTGGAGAAAGTTCTTCTGGGGGAACACAAGAGAACTGTGCAATAATGGAAATGCTTCTCTCCATGCAAAACAAGCATGGAGGTAAGGAAAAGGAGGGAGGTTGCAACAAGAGTTCAGGGAGGAAGTCTATGAAAAAGAACTAAAAAGAAGAGATCAAGAATGGGAAGAAGAACTACAGAGAAGAGAAGAAAGGTTTGAAGCCGAAGGCAAAAAAGTGAACAGCACCGGTGCTGTCGAAAAGCTGAAGGAAGAATGATGAAGGAGGCACTCAAGAAGAAGGAGAAAACTTCGAAGGGAAATGTTCGCGGGATAAAGATCCGTTAAAGAAGTTGAAGTTCAAATACGAGGCATTCTACAATAATCAAGAATGAGACAATCGCCTGGGACATCAAGGAAAGGGATGCCAAAACAGAAAAGAGCAGACAAAGGAGAACATCAATGGATTTAAATTTCTTTACATGTCCCCGTGAAAGATTTTGAGACCAACATGGCTGGAGAGACAAGGTGTTAGATGGAAACGATGTATCTGGGAGGGAAGATGTGGCTAGAGAACTGACTCGATCAACAACAACCCGTCAAAATTCTCGGAGGTCATGACAGTAAATTGAGAAAAACATGAACACACTCGAATGAGACAGATGAGCCGAACAAAAGGTGGGACCTCTCAATGAATCGCACAGAAGAGCGTAATCGACAAAGAGAAAGTTAAGGGAAAGAGGAGTATCGGCGAAGATTCCGTAATTCAGCCCACAATCGACACTTTGATTCTGATCCTCAGACACTACACCCGCAAACGTAAAAATAAAAAATAATCTATCCATTCAATTTTCAATCACCCTTTCATACTCAGAAGTTCTAAGTCAGCCGTAATCGAATCTAAATACAAAAGAGAAAAACTTTGAATCCCGAATTGTCATCCAAGTATTTTCGAATTTGTCAGTTCAATATTGTGTTGCCGGGAAGATGGCTGATTAGGACATTAAAGTAGAAATTGTTCCGTAATAAAACTCCGCGTGTGATGTAATGAACTAATTGAATGAAGCAGCTAGATTAGGAATGAAATGTAGAATAAAGGCCAATAATATATGTATTGAAACACAAAGTGCAAAATTACTATATCTAACCGAGAAGTCCTGCACTGAGGAAGGTAATATAATAGAAGGAACAAAATAGTTCTTTGAAGCCTCAGGGTATGAACAATGGGATCAAAGAACCTCGTTGAATACCACTAAATTAAATACTCTAACAAAATGAGTTAAGGTACTCTATGGTTAGTCATTAACTGCTCAAACCAAATTCTAGAATTTGTTTTTACTGTCGAGGCGAAATCCTAGGGTGATACAAATAACAAGAGATGATACAGCCATTCGATAGTTTATCATTTAGCCATCCCTACTCAAGTATGTCGATGCATATACCTTAGTCTTAAATCGAACCAACAAGCTTATTTTCTCAAAATAATTAATAGAAACTCCAACCCATTCTAAGAAATCAATCCTCCGCAGAAGAACCTATGATTACCTAATCCAAGAGTAGCAGAAACGGTTTGTGGAGTATATATTTTCTCGAGGAACTCAAAAAGGAATGAAAGAAAAGACAAAGAGCGAAATGCAATAGAAAAGAAAGCTTATATGATAAGTTTTATCTTGTGGCCTAACTCTCTCGAACAATTAAGTTCTGTAAAATAACACCTAGTACTTAATGCTATCTGGTATGGGAGCTACTAACCCAAAGTTCGCTTAAGAGTGAAGAAAGCCTAAAAGTTAAACATTGCACTATCCTTAAATGGTGACAAACAAAGGAAAAATTTCAGAATACATGGGTGAAAAATAGGCATACAGTCAATTGAAGAGATCATAGATGTCAAAACAGCTTAGGGAGTTTATTAGAGAAACTATAAGAAAGAAAGGGCGTAAGAGGAGAAAAAGAGTCAGTGGTGCGAACCTAAATTCTCCATCCTACCCATTACCCGCTTCCCCAACAATATAAGCTCAAAAGACCCGATTGATCTGGCTATCGAAATCACCCCACATTAGTGGAGATCAATATGAAAACAAACTTATGGAATTTGGAAATATGGAAACAATCAAAACTGAAGGACTTTAGGGAGAATGTACCAAGAGGAAATGAGAAAGGAAAATAATCTATTATTCAACAGGATCTAATGATTATGTTGTCAGAAACAATTTCAAACAATAGTTGTGTATACTATGAAAAGTAGAAACTAACCTTGAACTCGACGTGAAGCTGTTAGATATACGTAAATGATGCATACATTGTATTTCAATTAAATTGAATAACATCAGAGAACAAAACAAATGTCCTTTTGTTCGAGGACAAACAATTCTTTCTTTTTCTTTCGTCGAGGACAAAATTTTAAGTTCAGAGTTTGATGAGCTTAAAAGTCATCTCTTTAGTCCATTTCTGTTTGATTTTCGCTAAATTGAATAATTAATATACAGACTACAAGAAACTCACCAATTATTATTAGCGTGAAGGAAGCAAGAAAGAAGAAAAAGCAAAGAGAAAATGCGTAAATAAGTGGATAAAAAATGCAAATGAATGGCGAGCGTAATGAAAGCAACTGGTTGTCACGATGCCATGGTCCGCACGCCCACGAAAGTCGCGACATCAAGAAGATCAAGAGAAGTCGATGCGTAAATGCGAAGGAACACATTTCCAGGCGTGCCAGAAGAAGGAGCAGAATAGTTATGATGTCGCGACAGAAACTATTATGTCGCGACATCATCAATAACCATTACAACCTACAAAGAAGATAAGCGCCGTCATGACAAGAAGACTGGCGTCGCGACACCAAGAACAACTCGGGTCAAGTTAAGGCATGTGAGACTGCGCTCAAGTCGTGACATCAAGAGGAGATCAACCGGCTTCGAAACTATGAGGTTGATGTCACGACATCGGGACACCCGCTCAGCGAATAGTACTGCCAAGTGATGTCGCAACAAGAAAACCGAGGTCGCGACATCACGACAACCGGGGTTGAAGGCAGAGACCGAGCCCATGTCGCCACATCCCGATGTCACGCCACATCAGAACAACCATTGAAGACCGCAAAGGACTAGAATGGATGTCGCGATTACGCCATGATGTCGCGACATCAAGCCATCAACCAACTCTAAGGGCATAAGATCGTGTCGGATGCACCCCACACTCGCCCATAGGAAGCAGAATCTTGGCTTCGATGTCGCTGCATGAGTTCGATGTCGCGACAAGAAAACCGGAGGTCACAATCGAGCAGCGCAGAATTTCGGGCCTCGCTTAATTGAACCACGTTAGGTTATATTGGGATTAGGGCCCAACTGGAAAACCCTATAAATACGCAGCTACCCAGATAGAAAAGCAAGTCGGAGGCGCATCAAAAGAGAGATCTGGGTAGCCTAGGCTTCACTTTTATTTTCTTTTATTTTCTTTTCTTTTCTTTTCTTTTCTTTATTTGTTATGTTTGTCTAGCTTTTTTTCGCTTTATTATTATTATTTTTTTTGAATCAATGTTATCGCTTACGGTTGAATATATAATTCACCTTTTTCGTAAAATTACTACCCGAATGCATCAAAGTTCGCATAAATTTCCGGGATTTGATTATTTCGCCGAATTGCGCTTATTCTTTGATCGGCTGATGCCGCCTCGTGTGATTCAAGAATTGAGAACCCAAATCTTCCATTTAGTGAACGTTGTAGTCGTAATTGATTTTCCCGTAGTGTAATTTGCAGCATCTGCTCATTCTCTTTGCCATTTAATTTACTTCAGATTATGTGGGTTTATTGATTTTGATCCGAATATCGCACATTATACCCGTTAAGAATTAAGTACAAGCATTTCCGATTTTCAAGGAGGTCCTCCGAGTGACACAGGAAGACAATCCCGGGAGTAATGTACATTCAAGGTATACTAACCTGCTATTAGGATCCTTTGAGCTGAGTTCACTTTAGATAAATCCTCTTCTCACTTGGAAGTCAGAACGAAAGAACGACTTATCTATTTAAACAAGCAGAGATTTCACCTCAATTCGATAGTGAGGCCAACCCGTGTTAGCCGAGATCTAATCAAGGAAAGGTTGATCTATTTTAATTTCGGTGAAGAGTAATTTGAAGTCGATAACCTGTCACCAATAACTCTGGAGCTAAGGTATACCCATAAAATGGTGGCGAAGTATTGCAAAAGAAAAATACCCAAGCTTTATGAAGTTCTTCTAAAAGTAGTTATCTCTGCTCCTCGTAATTCGAGAGAATCAGGAAGAAGAGATAACGAATGTGGAGCGTAGAGATCCAAATTACATCTACAAATGCCTCGGGATGTATTTTTGAAACTTAGAGCACCAAGAAATTAATTCAAGATGAACTACGTGAAATTATCGTCACTCATAGATCGCTTTCTCTCGATGCCTCCTATGATAATCGTTCAAGATTCATTTCTTTTGTAGAAATTTCTTTCCTTCATTTGTTTTATTTCGCCATTTGAGCTGCCTGGCTTTTCTTGAACTAGTTGATTTCGCCTTTCATGCCGGGAAACCCGTATCAATTTATGGTCCAAATAGTACACTCGAGTAGTCGGTAGTTGATGAAAAAATTTCGAGATTTCATGGGGATCGATATCTGGACTTAAGTCCATTTTATTATTTGCTCCACTGCACTGCTAATTTCGACCAAACCAATAAATTAAATTGTTCTACTTAAGATATTTTTTGGTTATGATAGTATGATGTGAACAAGTTGATGGCACTGCTGCCTGGGAGTAAGTTAATAGTCCTTTGGAAATAGTGTCATAAATTTGTATATGTATTTTGGCCTGTCAACAAGTTTTATGGCGATTTTGCTGGGGATTAGATAATAGTCCTTTGGTGATAATGCTATAAAATTTTGTGTATGTGTTTTGGTTCGGTCAACAAGTTTTATGGCGCCGTTGCCGGGGATCAAAGGGATTTAGTAATCAATATTCGCATGAAAGAAGGAAATACTAATCTTGACATTTTTAAAAGAAAAAAAGAACAAAATAGCATTTCCCTGCTAAAGGACTCTTTAGCCACCGAGTGTTCCTGCCAGGTCGAGGTGAGTAGCCGGGTTTTGATGTGACCATTACATGGCATGTTGTGGGCTACTGTGTTGGGTAGGAACTTCCATGAGTTAGCCTAAGGAAGGTTGCATGACATGAATTGTTTAGTCACGGATTGAGGAATGCTAATATGTTTGATAATGATAGAGATATATATATATATATATATATATATATATATATATATATATATATATATATATATATATATATATATATTTTGGTGTATAGTTAATTAAATGTGTGTGAATGGGTCTCAATATATGAGATAAGGTGAGTGTGATATCGGGCAAATCTGATATCCAAATGTTTTCCCCGTTGACGAGTTGTCAATCTGACCTCCTGATAGGCCACAACGACACTCTAATTGGTGGGCAAGGAGTTACTGATGGGTGGATATTAGCACCAATGGGGAAGATAACATAGCATTTGATTATAATTATATAATTTATATTATGGGTGGATATTAACACTGATGGGGAAGATAACATAGTATTTGATTATAATTATATAATTTATATTCCTTTCGAGGGATATTGAAAATTATCTCATAAATTAATGAGATCGAGGAAGCTAAATTTCATGAGAAAAAGGAAATACATTAAAACTATTTACAATGAAGAAAAAATAATTTTATCATTATGATTTTTTTTTCCTTACAAAAACAATCATTATGGAATTTTTCTTTTTATTACTTAAAAAGAACTGACCGGACGGACACTGCCTTCGAGTAATAGGTGCCGGGCTCCAAAATGCTTTTTCGCTTGTCGCGGTCGCTAGCTTACAATTCACCTTTGTGACTCATTCCTTCTAGCCGAGCTGCCTGACGCGATCAATCTATCACTCAATCACAGGCCGTGTTTTGTCATTGTCTGATTTTTAGTTGTAAAAACATTAGAAATTATGTATCTAATTATCGTTTTTTTCCCTTTGCCCGCAGTTCCGCAGAAAGGCGTTTTTTGGACGCTTGTATAAGAAGGTTATAATGACCACTACGTACGCTTTCATTCTTCTTCGATCTATCTTTATCGCTTATGAAGTCGCACCGGGAGCTAGTGCCTGCTATATAAGAATTGCTCCATGGATCTCATCGGAAATGTTTGGAAAATACTTTAGTTATACGTGTTTGGTTCCTGGAAAATATTAAGTATTAAAAAAAAATCAAGGAAAATGATTTTCTATTTTCGACTGCGGTAATAAAATATCTCTAAAGAAAATAAGATATAAATAAAATTACATTAGAATTTCATTACCGAGGGGAATTTGTTCGAGAGCATTCATTTAGAACTTTGACATCGAATTTTTGTTATACATTGAAGATATAGGTCAGGCAAAAAAAGAAATAGTCCCAAAGCTCATTTCTATGACTTAAATAGTTATATATAGATCCCCAACGTTTCTGTCATGACATACTTATGCCCATTCCATTAATGGAAACGCCAGATGGACAAACGGGATGTTCCACATGCATTTTTTGCTTATGTGGAACTTTTGCAAGTGGTTTTTTAACCTAAACATTTTTTTAACCCAACTCCCCCTTTCTGAATTTCTCCCCATTAAACCTAATTTTCTCCCTTGTTTATCTTTCGTATCTTTCGTGAAATACCCACTAATCCCTCTTAGTTTCATCCCTAAGCTCCCTTTCCCTTTTTGACATTCTCCCTCGTTTAATTGATATGTCAATTAATATTTAACTCAAATTAACTCGTTTAATAGGTCAACGGTACCCATAATTATTTTGATACCCAATTGTTTCATCTCTCCCCAATTCCCCTCTGATTTGTTTCGAAACCCCAAATTCTACCATATCCTCTAGGAACATAGTTCTACATCATTCTCATGCTTCATAAGGAGATGCTACCACGATGGGAATTAGGAAGAACATAAATTGTTATGCTATTATGGGTTAAGAGCTAATATGTGGATGTGTCGACAGCAGAATCTGGCGTCGTTTCCTTCTTCTTTGTTTACAGTTTCTTGAGAAGAATTGGAGAACAAGAAAAAACAAAAGGTTTATCAGTTTTTTAATCTTTAGTTTTTTGTGTTCGATATGGTTACCTTTGTATGGGTTGTTTTTGTAAGAACTTGATCATTTTTCAATTTCATTAACACATTGGGAATTTTTTGTAAAAGCTTGAGCATTTTTCATTAATGGGATTTGAGCATCTTCATACAGTGCCCTTTATTTTATGGGTTTTTCTTTAACTTTCTCAGCAACCAAACGGAGATTACATTCATATATTTTTATCTCTCTTTGCCCCATTTTCTCAAAAACTAAACACTCATACAAAAAAGGATAACCAAAAATTTAAAAAAAATGGAGTTCGAAGGGTTAATGAAAATATCAATAAAATACCCAAAATCCAAAAATTCCCTGTTATTTTCTTAACAATCAAACAAATTGCAGCTGTGAGTTTGTGAGGGTTAGGGATTTATTCAAGGGGGTCAAGAGGTTAGAGATAAGGAAATTTTTGGGTTTAATGAATTACGTTCAAAGCAGCCACATCAACTAAAAACGCATGTGATGGGTGCCAACAATGTTAACGTCTCGTTCGCTTATTTGTGGATTCCATTAACAACAGGGTATAAGTGTGTCACGGCATAAACAATAAGGACATGGTTGGAAAAAAAAAACCTAGATTGAATATACTGCCAAATGTCAGAGGTATTAGTGCACCTTTTCCTAACAAATCCTCGAAGCATTTTAAATTGAAAATTTAACAATAGTTTCTCATAGAAAAAGAGAAAATGGAAGTGGGTATGGGAGAGGGTGCATCGAGACAGGAAAGTGTGGAATTGTATGAGGACTCTTAGAGGTGTTAAGAGGGACCCCAGTCTGGAGTCTTCCAAAGTTTCCCAAAACTTTATGCCTATGGTCCTAGGTTTTCCAAAGTTTAAGAGTACGATATGTCAATTGCCATTACCTTCCCTTTAAGTCTTGGTCTTCCACTATTTACCTCCAAGTCTAGGTCTTCCAAATTTTAAAACTTGATGCCACATGCCATTTCTTTTCGTCTAAGTGTAAGTCTCCTAAAGTTAGAAAGTTGTATGGGACCCTTTTGCAACTTCTTTTACCTCTAAGTCTAGGTCTTCCAATTAATTATATTTCCACCTAAATGCTTATTGCTTATCAACATTTTTTCCTCCTAGTCAAGTCTTCTAGTATAAATAAAATAAATGTATTTTATTTAATTTCTAAATCAATCTACATTACTTTTCTTATACTTGAATCTCGAGATGGTGTGCGATGTGTAGTGGGTTATGTGTGCACCAAGGGCTTCCTTAATTAGTTGAGTGCCATAGTAGTATTTTTGGAAGTTGTTTTTAAGGATGAAATTGTAATGTTTTCAAAGAATGGTGTCACTTTTGCAATTAAGGAAAGTGGAGGGGTGAAAGTACAAATCATGGAAACTTTAATTAGTTAAAGGATAATAATAATAAAAATTATCGAGAATGGATTCGAGGCACAGAAAATTCTCTATATCTTGGATGACAAAACGGACTACGCCGTTAAATTCGTCCCACAAAATCTAGTTACCCAGAAAAGTTTCGTCGAATTTTGAGACAGTCGGAATATTTTACGATTTTCTAGGTGATAAGTTGACAATGACTCAAAGGACGAGATTTTTATGAGAATCTCAGGAGTCAAGAAATAACAGAAAATTTAAAATAAAGTGAACTGAAAATAAATAACTTTTTTCGGGGCAAAAAACGGATCGAATGAAGGATAAATGCAGATCATATATCAAAAATAATAATAATAATAATAATAATAATAATAATAATAATAATAATAATAATAATTTAAAAAAAAGATAAAAATAAAAAAGGGAAGGTGAAACGGACAGAGGAGTGTGTGGAGAGAGAGGAGAATTTTTATTTTTTCTTCTCTTCGCTTCTCTTTCAGATCTATGGAAATTGGATCATAGCTTTTCGTCGGAGCAAAAGGCAAAGTTGGTCTACGCAACAAGGGCTACGCGTGGGCACCAAAATCTTAGCGTTTCGTCAAACCTCAAGAGGTAGGAAATTTTCCTACTTATGTTATTTCTAGCCTAAAGGCTGTGTAATGGTTTGAAATTTTCTTAGAAGCCATAAATTTCAGTCCTAAAATTTTTGGATTGAGTTTTGGTACACAGAATTTTTTGGACTATTTTCAAGCGGTTTGAAGAAACGATTTCAAAATGTTTTCAAGGATCGAGTTGAAATTTTAGGATTGTATTCGAGACAGTCGGACAATTTTCGAAATGTTTTGGGTGTTTAGACTGTGGAAAGTCGTTGAGTCTAGAATCTAACCATATGCCTATCAATAGCATTTGGTGCCCACATAATTTATGAAAAAATTTAATTGTAGCACCAAGTGTGCAAATTGCTTGGTTGTGCGGCGATGTGTGGTCTAATATCGCATGTAGGGTAATAGCGGAGGCGGGAGAAATTTTAAGTCGAGGCTCAATTTCTTTGTAACAGTTGGTCTTTACAATCTATTTTTAAATACTAGTGTATTGTTTATAACTCGTTTTGCGTTGGTATGTTATGGTTTTAAATTATTAAACCATATTTCAAGCAAGCAATGATTTTAAAGTATTAAACCATATTTCAAGCAAGAAATTGTTTTAAATTATTGAACCATATTTCAAGCAAGCAATGGTTTTAAAGTGTTAAACCATATTTCAAGCAAGCGAAAATTATATTTTTATAAACGAGGCCCAGGCTTCCCGTGTTTACTAGGGTACAGCAAACAAGAAAGGCCTCTAGTGGTTGATCTTGATTTATAAGCATTTTTCATACAGTTTTAAAATCAACCACTGGTAAGCAAGCAAGCATATTATGAAAAGTTTTTAGAAACTTTTAAAGTAAGCAAGCAAGCATAGTATGAAAAGTTTTTAGAAACTTTCAAAGCAAGCAAGCAAGTAGCTTTATGAAAAGTTTTAGAAACTTTTAAAGCAAGCAAGCAAGCATAGTATGAAAAGTTTTTAGAAACTTTCAAAGCAAGCAAGCAAATAGTTTTATGAAAAGTTTTAGAAACTTTTAAAACAAAGCAAGCAAGCAGTTTCTGAAAAGTTTTAGAAACTTTTATAGCAAAGCGAGTGAGGTTTTCTTAAAATGTTTGTAAAAGGTATTTTTACAAATTTGAGACATTTTTCAGAAAAAGCAAGCATTTTATAAACCATACACTCACTGAGCTCGTTTAGCTCATTATTTTCCTGTTTTAAAAACTATTTTCCAGTGCGGACACGCGACGGCTCGGACATATTAGGATTCTCCTGACTTCTAGTATAAGTGCTGTATTAACTAACTTTTGTAAGAAAATACTTGGAACTTGTATAATTGTGTATATGTATGTACATAGTTTTGGTTTATGAAAATGTGATGAGCCTGAGGCTCTTTTGAAGAAGTGTTGTTGGTTGCCATGTTTTAAAAGTGTAAAGTGTATATCTGGGTTTTGAGGATATATCTATGTATGTAGCAAGAGTTTGTTATCTTCTTGGTACTATAAAATCTACAAGTTTAGAAAGAAAAAAAAAAATTTTATACGGGTTTTTAACAAGCAGCATGGCTTCGCGTCACAGGATTCTCTAGTCATTGATGCGGTTAGGGGTTACGTAGGGTGGGTAACTCGTCTGCTAGTAAAGGGCGAGTGTGTCAATTTAGTATCAAAGGAATCTTAGAAACACAGTATTAATCTTCGTATTTTCACACTGTGGCAGCCATGCATTTTCAAATTCAAAGTACATACATATTAAGTGTTTCAAAGTATAAACAGTTGCTTTTTGTGAATAAAGCACTATGTCGACGGAGGGCGTCGAAGTGCGTCCTAGGAGGCAGTTCGAGGCTTTCGAGCGTCTGTAGTACACGGGGAGATGAGCACATAGTTGGTTCTCGCCTCCATGGGAATCGGCCAGCGGCAAGTCCGAGGAGTACCGGACCATCTAAGGCCACGGAGGGAGCTCGAGTTCGGGGTTGTTCGCTGCCCGGAGCGAGTGGCACATATTGCACCGGATGGTAGCTCATAGCGACTGTGTGACCCATGACCTCCAGCCACCTCCGCCGCCACCCAGAGAGGTTTCTGAAGACCCTAGGAGGTCTATAGAGAGAGCGCATAAGTTGGGTACCAAGCCATATGATGGCAGTGGCGATCTAGAACAGCTTTGGTCATGGTTCAGACTAGTATACAAGATTCTGGAGTTATGAACACAGGATGATCGGAGGGTCCTGTACAAGTTTTACGTGGAAGGCCAATTTAAGGATTGGTGGGATCATAGTGGATGGGAGAGTATCGATGGTATATCATAGGACCCGAGTTTCAACAAGGTTCTTGTGATTCTTTCCTCCGTGCAGGATTCGAAGATTGAGAAGTTCTTCAGATTAGAGTAGAAGAAAATGTTAGTATCAGAGTATGAGAAGAGGTTCTCAGAGCTAGTCAGATTGGTTCCATATATTCAAGGTGATGAGGTCCTGAAGTGCAAGCGATTTTAGGGATTACGTGCCGGATCGAGTTGTTGTAAGTGGTTCTTGAGCAGTTGGGGATTTAGTTGAGGCGGCTTTGAGGCTTGAAAAGTACTACGACTATGTCGAGTAGAGCGGGAAAGTAAGAGGAGTGCACGGGCACTTCAGCCAGGCTACAGTCAGTCAATGAGAGCGGGGTCGAGTTACGGGGCCGAGGTGCAAAGTTGGGGTTGCCTCTGAGTGTTCGAGGATCGAGTGGGGCCCTAGTTGCCGGCGATAACACCAGTATTCCCTCCGTCTTTGTGATATTTGGCCATTTTAGAGTGTGAGATATAGTGCGAGGTGTTTCGAAGTATGTGAGCCCGTTTCGTTAAGTGTCTCGGCTTATTGGTGCGGAGACATCGATGGCCCGGCCTAGCTACCTGAGCGGAGATGAGCACTCAGAGGTCTTAAGGAAGAGGTTTCGGGTAAGAGGGGCAGTGCGTGACCGCATGTCTAGAGGTCACCATGGTAGAGGCGGTAGTGCCACAGGGATCTGGGGGCCGGAATTACTTAGGCCAGAGTTTATGCTATGACTCAACAGGATGCAGATGCAACTCTAGATGTGGTTACTAGTATTATTTCTATCATTGATCATGATATAAATACATTAGTGGACCCAGGAGCCACGCATTCATTTGCATCCAGGCCTTTTTAGATCGGCTTCGGATAGAGACTTGCCCAGTATAGGTTTGTATGAGGTTCCACTTCCCGGCGGAGATCCAGTTGATCTCAAATAGAGTAGTCAGAGATAGTAGAGTTCTGATTGGGGGACAGGAGTTCCCAACGGAACTTGTGGCCCTAGATATGAGGTATTTTGATATGGTTCTCGGCATGGATTGGTTGTCTCGCCATAGGGCCACATTAGATTGTTATAAAGTTGCATAGGCTAGGGAACTTGGAGGTGAAGTTCAGGGGAATACGTATTGAAGTATTTTCCAGTATGATCTCCGCCATGGCAGCGCAGAGGATGATGCGTAAGGGTTGTCAGGGTTATCTGGCTTATATCGTAGAGACAAGGAAGGAGGGGACTCTAGTGGATGAGATTCAAGTTGTTAGAGAGTTCCCAGATGATATTGTAGGATTACCTCCAGATAGAGAAGTGGAGTTCACCATTGAGTTGATCTCAGGGACTGAGCCCATTTCCATTCCTCCTTATAGGATGGCTCATGCAGAGTTGAGGGAGATTAAGCCTCAGCTGGAATAGTTGTTGAGTAAGGGTTTCATTCGGCCGAGCATATCCCCATGGGAAGCTTCAGTTATCTTCATGAGAAAAAAGATGGGAGTTTACAGTTGTGTATAGATTACAGGCAATTGAATAGAGTTACCATCCGCAATCAATATCCACTTCCTAGGATCGATGAGTTATTCGGTCGTCGAGGGTCTCGAGTGTATGAGATAGATTTGAGGTCGGGTATCATCGAGTTGAAGAGTGCATGAGTGATGTTCCTAAAACTATTCCAGGACATACTCAGACATTATAGTTACCAGTGATCATAGTTTGGTTTGACTAATGCCGCGACGTTTATGAATTTGATGAGCAAGGTATTCAACGTGTTGGATAGGTTTGTTAGTCTTTATCGATGATATCCTAGTGTATTCAAGTAGTCCAGAGGAATATTCAGAGCACCTAAGGATTGTGTTGCAGACCTTAAGGGAGCGGTAGCTGTATGCCAAGTTGAGAGGTACCGAGTTTTTGGTTTGACAGGTGACGTTCACTGGATTGTTCATGATCTGGATTGGGAGGTGAAGTGGATCTGGACAGAGGGTTCAAGTGACTGCTGACAGAGTGTGAAGGATTGTTTGCTTATTGTTTGGGTATTACAGGAAGTTTGTTGAAGGGTTCTCTAGGATAGCAGCCCGACAGTAACAAGGAAAGATATCAAGTATGATTGGGTGGATGCACACTTGACGAGTTGAGGTTGAAGGGTAAATTGACTTGACTCAGTTCTAGCACTGCCCGATGGGAGAAATGGGTTGTGGTTTTACGGTGATGATTCCGCGAGATCTTAGTTTATAATTTTTTGATGCAGAATGATAGGGTGATTGCACCTCTAGGAAGTTGAAGAAACATGAGGAGAATTACCTACACCACGACTTAAGAACTACGACGATCGTGTTGCCCTAAGATCCTTGCAAGATCTTCTGAGATCATAAGTCTTTAATATATTTTCACCCAGAAAGAGTTAAACCTGAGGCAAAGAAGATGGCTTGAGTTGATTAAGGACTATGACTGTACTATTGAGTACCATCCAAGAAAAGCTAATGTCGTAGAAGAGGGCTTGAGTAGGCGGCCAAAGAGTTCTTTGTCTCATATGAGATCAGGTTATCTTCCACTGTTGGTGGATCTGAGAGCGTTAGGGGTGATATTGGTGAGTTCGAGAACATTGTTAGCCACATTTCATCTTAGACCTCTCCTAGTGGATCAGATTCAGGTAGGGCAGTTGCAGGATCCATAGATGATTAAGCTTAAGGAAGAGATCGAAAAAGGAAAGAAAGTAGAGTTTCAAATAAGAGATGGCCAGCACAGTATTGAAAAGGGTAGAATGTGTGCAGTATGGTGAATTAGATCTTAGATGATTGAGTGCAAAGGCACATTCATCTACTTATGCTATGCATCCAGGTAGTACCAAGATGTATAGGACTTTGAAAAAACATTGCGGTGGAATGGGATGAAAAAAGAGATCCTGAAGTTTATCTCCGGATGCTGACTGTGTTGGTGAAGAAGAGCATCGAGAGGGCCATGGGGAGAGAATCTGATTACTCCCTATTCTGAGTATGGAAATGGGAGGAAGATCACTATGGATTTTATGACAGGTCTTCCACGGACTCAGAGGTAACATGATACTATATGGGTGATAGTTGATCAATTGATGAAGTCTGCTCATTTTTTGCCAGTTAATGTTGAGAATTATCTGGAAAAGTTGGCCTAGTTGTATGTGGATGAGATAGTGAGACTTCATGGGGTTCTAGTTTCGCTAGTTTCAGATCGAGACCCTAGGTTCGCATCTAGGTTTTGGCCCAGTTTGCAGGTAGATTTAGGTACTCGCCAACATTTCAGCACAACATTTCATCCTCAGACGGATGGCTAGTTAGAGAGGACCATTCAGACGTTAGAGGATATGCTGAGAGCTTGTGTGATGGAATTCAAGGGGAGTTGGGATACTCATTTGGAATTGATGGAGTTCGCCTGCAACAACAGCTATCAGGCCAATATAGAGATGGCTCCATTTGAAGCGTTATATGGAAGGAAATGTAAGACTCCAGTGTGCTAGGATGAGGTTGGTGAGAGGAGACTGGTAGGCCTTGAATTAGTGTAGATCACTTCAGACAAAATGAAAGTTATTTGTGATAACTTGAAGATTGCAAGGGATAGACAGAAAAGTTATGCGGATAACCGTCATAGAGACTTGTAGTTCGAGATAGGTGATCGGGTCTTCCTGAAGATTTCTCCTTGGAAGGGTGTTTTGAGATTTGGGAGGCGAGGCAAGCTCAGTCCGAGATTTATAGGACCTTATGAGATTGTGAGCAAGGTGGGGCCAGTAGCTTACAGGTTGAAGTTACCCCCAAAGTTATCTAGGATTCATGACACATTCCATGTGTCGATGTTGAGGAAGTACATCCCAGATCCTTCACATGTGTTGAGAGAGCAGCCAGTGCAGCTAAAAGAGAACCTGACTTATGAGGAAACACTTGTGTAGATTGTAGATTGTAAGGAACAGGTGTTGAGGAGTAAGGTGATTCTTTTAGTTAAAGTTATGTGGAAGAATCATGAGAGAGAGGGAGCTACCTGGGAGCCAAAGGCTCAGATGCGTTGTTAGTATCCTCAACTATTTTCTGATCGAGGTATTTTCCTTTCCTTTGAGTTTAGTTTGTTCATTTCAAGGACGAAATGTTCTAAAGGAGAGAGGATTTGTAGCAGCCCATCAGGGGAGGATGAGCAGTGCGATGGCAAATGGGTCGCATATGTGCACAAAGGGCTTCCTTAATTAGTTGAGTGCCATAATAGTATTTTTGGAAGTTGTTTTTAAGGATGAAATTGTAAACTTTTCAAAGAATGGTGGCACTTTTGCAATTAAGGAAAGTGGAGGGGTGAAAGTACAAATCATGGAAACTTTAATTAGTTAAAGGATAATAATAATAATAATAAATTATCAAAATAGTTCAGAGAAGCCTAGAAAATTCTCTAGATCTCGGATGAAGAAACAGACTAAATTAAAGATTAAATTCGTCTCGCGAAATCTAGTGACCGAGAAAAGTTTCGGTAGATTACGAGACAATCGGAATGTATTTCTGAATTTTTGGAGTGATAAGTCGTCAATGACTCCAGGGACGAGATTTTTACGAGAATCTCAAGAGTAAGGAAATAACTGGAGTTAAGTTCATTGAAAATAAATAAATTTTTTCGGGAGAGAAACGGACCCGAATGAGGCAATATGAGTCATATATCCAAATAATAATAATAATAATAATAATAATAATAATAATAAAACAAAAATAAAGATAAAAATAAAAAAGGGAAGGTGAAACGGACAAAGGAGTGCGTGGAAAGAGAGAGGAGATTTTTATGTAGCTAGGCCGGGGTCCGTTGACAACCTGACTGAGGAATACTCGTGGATGTCGAGTAACTTGACACCACTCATGAAAATCGGGCGAGTCTCACTCTATCGGGAGGCTAGAGTCTCAGCGCAATAAACCGAGTGCCAGTAATGCATAGGGTCTACATGCGAGTAAAATAATGGCCACTTGGGCCCCTGCATCAATACTCACAAAATACATTAACTATATACAATAGTTCAAGAGTTAATAAATTACTCTTTACCAAACATATATCAAAATTTAAAGTTTTAATACATGTTCTATAAAACATATACGAAAAGCGACAACCCGGCTTTCTTCTAAGCGCGGCCTCTAGTAAAAATTAATAGGTCATACGTACACTCTTGTACAAATAAGTGATCCCTCAACAAGGTGAAACCAAAGCCTAGTAGAGAGATAATTTCCTACGTGGGTTACTCCGCTAAGTGCATGTCATGGCAAACAATCACATCAAGCAATTACATGAACCTACTGAATGTCTACATGCCCAATCTATGTCAGTCCTCATCGACTCCCTCACATCACCTAAGCCAAATCTGAGTAAAATCACGAGTTTTCAAAACAAAGTTTTTTTCTTGGCACCTCTTTGGTTGGGGTAAAATGTTGGACTACCCTCGGTAATTCTTTGGATAAACGCTACGAAGCAGTCATGGTCCTCATCCGAAGTGATCTGTTGGACAACTCTCCAAGGCAATTCTTCGGAAAATCTACCGTCGAAATTCCTTTCACAAACATTTTTCCTTTTTATTTTCTTTCATATCATGCACTCACTCCTAATATTCTAGGGTGCCCCGGTGCGCTATGGAATGCGATATGCAATCCAACCTTTCGTACTAATAAAACATGTATATACTAACATAATTAATCCACATAAATCATATTTATTCAAATTCACAAATCAATACCAAATTAGCTCATAGACAATTAGCAAACACAAGCAATTCATTTTGAATCACTTTCGACATCATAAAAATTCGCACCAAAAAATCATGTCATTATTCCGAACGGTAGAAACCCTCGGGTGCAGCCTTGTTCTTTGACCTAACAATGGGGATTTTCTCCACTCAATTCAAATGTTTTGAGACCGAAAACACGGCTAATCCAAGCCTTAGAACATCCCCAACCATTTACATGGCTCTTAGCAAGAACAACCCCTGAAATGGAAAGAATCCCACACCTTTTGGAGTTGTCGGAACTCCACCAAATTGGTGTCCACACGTAGCGCTTGCCGCGTAAATCGACTTTGCTTCTTGATCCATCGAGAACCGACGGTCCGAATGGCTAAAAATCTAGAGAGAAGGAGCCCCTTCTCTCTCTAAAACCTCAAAATCAGCCCTCTTGCACAAAATTCCAGCCAACACGTTTTGGTCTTCTTTCGTGGGAGAAGATCCTTATTTGCATTTGTCTTATTCTCATTACATTTCCCAATAATTCCCATTATTTTCTTGATTTTGATACTTGGCATAATCTCATCTCTCTCTACTCATGCAACATGTGTCCCATGGGTACATGTAGTAGTGACTTTGTCATCCATCTCTCAAACCAGTTTTACGTCACCATGCTCGGTGCCTTGAAGCATTAAATTCCATTTGTCCTCGGAATTGATAGAATTGACGTGGTAGATTAGATTTATGGGTGATTCAACGATGAGTGGTTCAATCATCTGAGATATAGAAAAATTTTGGTTTTTTACCAAAATTACCATTTTACCCTTTTTCAGAAAATTGGAATTTTCCAGGGTTTTACATTTTATTTTTCTTCTCTTTACTTCAGATCTACGGAAATAGGGTGTGGGTTTTCGATGAAACAAAGCCAAAGTTGGTCTGTGACAGGAAGCTCTGCGTGGGCACAAAATCACTCTGAGAAAAATCGATTTAAGTAATAAAATATTTTGTCACTAAAATTTTAAATTTCATTAGCAAATATATTTCCCAAATGAAAAGTATTTTGTGTCATGTTCGTCACCTTAGACACGTCGCTAAAAGTATCCCAACGAAATCTCCATTTTTCATTACCCAAATTTTTTTCTAACAAACTGAAATTTCATCCTTAAAGGTTGTTCCCAACGAAATATTTTGTGAGTAGAAAGTGATATTTATAAATCATAAAAGAATTAAATTTTCCAAAAATTTGTTGGCAATTAATGGTACCAAAATATTTTTTGTTGGAAGAATATTTTCTACGATAGATAAAATTTTGTCATGTTCCTTGTTATCTCCAATGAATGTGTTCGTAGCAGAATTTCTTGAATGAAATAAAATATGTGTCCTTTGAAGGAGTTTTTTTTAACAAAATATTTAAGCTAGAAATATCTACAACAAAATATTTTCATTAGAAATATATAAACATAATTATGATTTTCATATTATAATTATATTTTTAATTACAATATGAACTGTTGAAACAATATAATAAATATTTTCATTTCAAAACCTGTCTTCAAAATAAAAATATAACTCATAAATTCATTAATTCTATCAAAAAGTCATACATAGATAACCCATGTCTCAACCAAAAAAGATAACTCATATAAAAAAAACCCAAAAACAACATAACCCATAACAAAAAAGTGTTATATGTCACAACCAAATAAAGTACTAGTTTAATAACATGTTCATCACCAAAATAACTAATTAATATAGACAAAAAATGTGAGGATCAAGTAGATATGCATCAATCCTTGAGATAAACGACTGATCTTAGATGGCGCAGATCTCCTCAAGCTGTTGTTGATGTTGTTGATCTTTGTTCTGGAGAGTCTCAAATGTTCAATCCGCTCATGGGTATCAAGTTGCTTGTTGGAGGCCTCCATAAGCACTTGGGAGTCTACGAAATTTTTTTATAGAACCACCTCACATTTGGGAGATGTTTGTCCAAATTTGGAAGCAGAAGTCGGTTTGGGACCAAAACCAAGACCCTTAACATATCAGATCGATGCCCTAAAACACTCTGCAAATTTCCTTCAGTCCTTGGCTATAAGTCCCTACGATATAGGTTGGTGTTGGAGCTCCCGACATTTTCTCTATAGAATGCAAGAAACAAAAAATTAAAAATTAATTAAATATGATAGTTGGATAATTTTTTAGTTTGACTATCTAAGAAAATATCTAAGGTTGTGCATCATGGAAATAATGTTAGAATTAAACAAGAATGAAGTATACATACTAAAATTATAATACTTACAAAAACATCTACCAACAAGTATATAAATTTTGTGAAATGTTTCTTTAATGCATTTGTCAAATTTTACTTACACAAAGCTCAATTTATGAACATTAAAATTTCAAATAGCCAATAAGTAAATCAAAATTTTAGTGTATGGATGATGCTAAAGAAAGCTCTAAACTTCTTATCACAATGCTAAGTAAACAATTAATTAACGATGACACTTTCATAATGTCTGCATTTATAAGTGCTTGTTTTAATGAAAGTTATAATAACAAAAATTTTGAATTTCTTAGCTAAAATTAAACTTACATAACAATCTTTAGCCTCTTCGACATCAGTCATCTTTAATGCTCCAATGAACCCTTTAAATGATTGATTGTGACCATTTTCCCGTTTCATTTATTTGTCAAAATGCAATACATTATATTGAGTAAGATATAAGTTCATAGAAATAATTCAAAATAATTAAACAAACTTAGTTTCATATTTTACCACTTGTAGACCATGTTGGAGAAATGAAGCAGAGACCCTCGATGATGGGAAAGGCATCTTTAATCTACTAAATAAATTAATTGTTGAATGGCGCTGAAATAACACACAATATTAAGTAAATATAAATATAAGTAGGAAGAATATTTGTAAATCTGATTAGCAGGTATGTATTACAAATTTTACCTTAAAATTCTTCACTAGCAAAATCAATCACAGATAATCTTGAGTCCTCTGATCGAGCTGAGGACTCATGGGTGGCCTTAGCCTCTTCAATAGTTTTGAACTTTTGTACCTATACAGTCACCTCCCAATTCTAGCGATCAGCTAGTTGTTTTCTAAACTACTCTTGACAGTTTGTGGTAATCAGAGCAAATTTCTCCTTTAAAACCAATAAATGAAAATATACATATAAGATGGTAAGAGACAAAACGTAATTAATTACACCCTGCAAAACAAGAATTTTACCTTGCTGGTGTTCTTGCGCGTGGTCTCAGGTCAGTGCAGTGGCGCCAGTGCCCTCCTCTACGAGTGCATGTTGCGCATACTTTATTAACTTAACTTTCATTTTGACAATTTCTCCTTCAGTTTAGCACCACTCTGAATATATAAGAGCAGTGTCCCATCTGAATGTAAAGCAGTGAAAATTTTAAATTAAAATTTTTCGGATAAAATGGCAGCGGTAATTTACGAAATGGTGGAGAAAAGTTGGGATTTTTAGATCTCGGATGACAAAGCGTATTGCCAGTTGGAAACATTTTGTAAGAATCTAGCTACCGGTCGATTTCATTGAATTGAGATAGTCGAATTTCACGTGTTCGAGAAGCGAGTGTCGGGCGACACAGGCGAACCGCGTGGATGGCGATGTAGTATATTGTAAACTCATTATGTTACCCCCAGACTTCTCTTAGCCTTCTTACATAGGGATCTAAACTATCAGTGATGTATTCAGTAATAGAGTGAAAGAGGGAAGGAAAGGAGAAGAGAAAGGGAGGAAAGGAAAGGAGAAAGGGAGGAAAAGAAAAGAGAAGAAGAAAGGGGAGGAAGAGAGGAAAAAGAAAGAGGAAAAGGAAGAAGTGTCGCGCGGTGGGGGCCAGTTGCAAGAACTCGGGTGCGCTACGAGGAGGTAGGTTTCCTTCTATACCGGATTTATTTTACGCCCCGAGAGCGCGATGTAATGGCTACGGGTTCCGTCCCGGTTTAGGGAGAATTTGTAAGTTATTGTGGTTTGTTTGTGACTGTGTGATGGTCAAAGACCAGTTTTACAGGGTTTCGGGACTGTCTGAGACCAAACACTATGTTCTGGGATGGCAAAATCCCGAACATAATGGCAAACGGGGGTGTGCCCAAATTTCCGCACACCCTTGTGGTCGTGCGTCGACTTTGAATGACCATAACTTTCGTCGAACTCCGATTTCACATTCTTGGACTCACGAGCTCTTGAGTCTAGAATTTAATAAGAAAGTTCTCAGCCAAAATGTAGGTTGAACATTGGGTTGGGTCACGGACAGTTGAGGAATAGTCAGTTACGGACTCCAAGACACGTTTTGAATGGGTTTGTAACCAAAATGCTTAGGGCGCATATGGCTGGGTAGGTAATTGTGATGTTGGATGTTACGTGTGGTATTTACAAAAGCTGGACTTTACGTACTAAGTCCAGTTATTTCTTAGGCCAAGCATGGCCGGTTATAGCCCGAGGGAATGGCTAATGTGTGTTATTGCTATAAATTCAATGACATACTGAATACGTGAAATTATGTGACATATGTGTGATGAAGATGGAAATAATTATAGGCATTGGGCCGTATGATTGACACGTTATGTCTCAGCCTGGGAATATGTTTTACCTAAGTAATGGTTGAAATTATGTTAGTACATGCTTGAATGATGTGTTGACATGAATGAACTGAATGATAGAAAATATGTGTGCATGCTTATGTGATGTACTGATTTGAATGTATGGAATAACGTATTATTTGCATGTATGCTGATGTTGAGCCCCGAATATATGGAATGTTGTGTGTGCGTGGGGCATGAGTGCTCATATCACACACATAGTGTATGGTGTAGAATGTCCATGTAAGTCTTCATACATTAGTCATGGGTTTGAGTGCGATGCCTGAAATTGCATTGCATTGGTGTGTGGTAACACCGCATTACATGGGTGTGTGTACATGGTATTGGTTTGGCCCTGCGTTTGGTGCAGAATCATGTGGGCTTGGAAATGGGACGAAGTCCAATTTAGTTCCACAATGTTAAATGAAAATGGAAAATGAAATGTGTCGGGCGTAGCAAATAGGGGATAGATACCCCCATCAGGTGAAAAGCACAGCACAGTTCAGGCAGTGTATCCACTAGTGGCTTAGAAAAATGTCGGAGGGTGTAAGAGACCAGCGGTGAGACCTCAAAAAGTTAATTGCCCCAGACCACGAAAACGATTAAATAAATATCACATAGACTACGGGTTGTGAGATGGGAGTCGGGACTGACTCGGTATTGATTTCCCATTAGCAATTTCATTGGGTGGTGGGTCGGAGGTTAACCCGGTACTTGGGGCATGTAGAGTGTCGTCTCATACATGCATGTAGTTTTTTTTTTCCATGATAGGACAACATGTATGCGCGGATTGGTTGTCGATTTGACTATGAAATGATCATTTGCATGTACACCTAGGTGGGGAATAACCCTTGTAGGATTTATCTCTACTGGCGTTAATGCCCCAGTCGTGGGACCCCCTTTCGGTGCCGGACGGTGCGGGCGGTGGCGCTCCTTAAATTCGGGATTATGAAGCGGGCGAGCTGTGGCGCAGGATTCTTGTTTTGTGTATATATTAGACCAGCTAGTTTTAATATATGTTTTGTATTAAGAGTAATGTAATAACTTTTGAATCTATAGAAATGTATGGTCTTGTAGCAGTATGGGCGAGTATGGATGATGGACCACAGTGGGTCATTTTGCTCATGTATATGGGTCTCATGATATGAGACACACGGGTTCGATAGGTTGACGGTGGTGATGGGACCGGGTTTTGGGGTGTCGCGTGAAGCCTTAAGAGTGATAAGGAGGTTTACCTCCAGGTAAACTGATAAGTCGATCCAATTTCACTCCTCTAAC
Organism: Tetrastigma voinierianum; assembly: GCA_016808115.1. NCBI lineage: Eukaryota > Viridiplantae > Streptophyta > Magnoliopsida > Vitales > Vitaceae > Tetrastigma > Tetrastigma voinierianum. Next base: position 46,710 of record JAEQBH010003014.1, read on the forward strand.
ACTCTAACATTTTCTTGAATTAGATCAACGTTATGAAATCTTCATTTGATTAGAATCTAGAGCGTTAAAGAAAATGCAAAATTTTCTCGGTGTAACATATAATATATATGAATAAAGTAACTAAACCTGTATAAACATTAAATGGAGTTACTAAAACACCTCATAAAATTGTCAAAGTTATAATTTATGAGTGTAGGAATCTCTGACTATTGTTAGTGTCCTCATTAGATGTGGGAACTGGACTATCAATGACAGGAGGTGTTATGGTTGCCACTATGGGCGAAGAAGTCAAATGAGAAATCGACTTTTTTATCCAGGAACCATCTGTAATCAATGCATAACACAAGAAAGTAATCAATATATAAAGAGTGCTATTATTAATAAAAATTTAAAAAGATATACAATAGGCTCATTTTATTATTTGACATATAATAAAATAAATGAGAAATAACTTGAATTCTTTTAATCATTTTTCGCTTTCATTATCACTTGATAGCTCTTCTTCGGTAGAAAAATCATGAAATGTCTCTTTCTGCTTCAAAATCATCTGTAAATTATCATCACAAGTACTCATAGTCTCAGCTCAAAATTATCATTAACTGACCTGCGGATCGATGTCTAAGCGGTCGGATCGTTGTAATCTAGATCCATCATCCTCCTCGATGAAGCCAATTATGGAGATGAGACTCATTATCTTAGTAAGCTTCATCATCACTTTCCCGCACATCTTTACCCACTTACAGACAAGAATCATTTTGGTACACATCCCACATGTGTCTATGATTCACTTTTTGTACAACTTTCCAATTGGGACCATTTTTTATAGTCATGCAAGTAGAGGCTTGTTGTGATTAATGTAGCCGATATAAAGAAGGATCATTGTCGTACCATGTGGAACCAACTTGGACAATGGTAAAATTATGATCATGTTTTATTTTATTTTATTTTTGGTTTGTATCGTACCATGAACACTTGAAGAGAATAACCTTATATCCTAAAATATAGTTCAAAACAACCACATTTGATAGGATACCATAAAAATCAACCTCCTCACCATCATGCTCCCCAGAAACAAATATACCACTATTTTGGGTGATACGTCTTTCATCACGATCTTTCGTATGGAAACGAACCCCATTAACAATACATCCTATGTATGCGTGGACTTGATTCTCTGGTCCACATGCTAATGAGTAGAGTTCATCAATTGCTTCAAGTGATTGCTTAACACTTAAAACTTTCATCTACAATATGAATATGCATCATTATATATAGTTTACTTAAAATAGTACAAAAGTATATTATTTTTTCATTGAATGAATAAAGAAAATTGCTCAAATTAAAAACACGATGCAAACCATGTAGGGAAGTCTTGTTCTTGATGTTTTTCTAAATCATCAAGGCTTATCCTCTCCAATTCTTTTGCATATTCACTACATCATCAAAAGTACAATAAGTAATGGGCTATAAGATTAGCACTTTACTTATTTTTTAAGTAAAGGCCAAAACTTACTCTAAGTATGGTCTCAGCTCAAGACAATTATTCATGATATACCAATCGCTTTATACTGCTTCCTTCCCAGATCTTGAAATGTTATTAAATAAGTTGGTCGAGCTTATTTGTGAGAATATGGAAAGGTATCCTTGTGCCTGATTTTCAAATCTATCTTCATTCATTTCACCTCAATTAAAACGTGTTTCTGTAACGCCCTGCCCCGAGAGGGTGTATGTGTAACCGTAGGGGCGCATATGTGTGACGCCCCAACCGGAGTGTCCATTGACAACCCGTCAACCTGCGGAATATTCGTGGATGTCGGGTAACCCGACACCATTCATGAATCGGGAAGAGTCTCCTTTGTACGGGGAGCTCTACCCAAGGTACAAACCTGTCCCAACAAGTTTACAATGACCACATAGGTTCCACATATGAATAAAAATGAGTAAAAATGGCCACTTGGGCCCTGCATCAATACTCATCAAAATATATCCCAACCAAATATATTACATGGTTCAAGAGTTAACACATTACTCTTAATACAAACATATATTAAAAGTTTACAATTTCTAATACATGTTATACAACAATATCAAAGCCACAAGTCGGCTTTCTTCTAACAACGGCCTCTAGTAGTGCCGCCTTCCCCCTAATCGCTCCTGTGCACGAAATGGTGATCCACACCATTAAGGTGAGCAAAGCTGAAGTAGTGATAATTTCCTACAGGTTACTCCTTCTAAGTGCACATGCATAGCAAACAATCGCATTCAAGCAATTTCATGAACCTACTCGAATGTCATTACTAGGCCCATGTCGAGTCTCACCAACTCCCTCACACATGCCTAAGCTAATATCCAGAAGTAAAAAAATATCAGTTTCTGACAAAGGTTTTTGTTCTTGGCTACTCTGGTTCGGTAAAAATATTGGACTACCCTGCGGTGCTGGATAACTCTCCCAACAGTCATGGTCCTCATCCAGGAAGTGATCTGTTTGGGCGTCCTCCCAATCAATTCTTCGGAAAATCTTAGTGAAATTCCTTTTCACAAACATTTTCATTTTGTTCATTTCATGTCAGCCACTCACACCTAATATTCTAGGCTATCCAGTGCATATGTCACATTATACCAATTCAAATAATTTATGCTAATACAATTCCACATGCATATATTAACATAATTTACTCACAACAATCATGTTATTCAATTTTTCACATCAATAACACCAAAATTAAGCCCACATGGGCTAATTGTAAACAACAATTCATTTTGAATCACTCGACATCGCCCAAAATTCACACCCAAAAATCAACGTTACTATTCGACGATTGAAACCCTTAGGTGGCTTTGATAAGGCCACAAATAAATTTTCTCTACTCGGTTCAAAAACACAGGATGAAGTTACGGCTAAAATAAACCTCGAACGATTCCTAACCATTCACGTGGATCTTAGCGAAAGAAACGAGCCGCAAGTAGGAAAGATCCCTACCTCTTGGGTTGTCGAACTCACAGTCGATGCCATTACATAGCGGATTCTGTGATAAGAACAGCTTTACTTCTTTACTCAGATTGAGCCAGGCGGTCGATCGACCGGAATCCTAAAGAGAAGGTACTCTCTCTCTCACAAAACCACCGATCCCGACCCTTTGCATCTCCTCTCCTCTCTTGCATGTTTTGGCTTTTCAATTTGGGAAGACAACTATTTATTGTTTTGTCTTTTCTCATTAACATTTCATTTAATTCCCATCATGTTCCTTCTTCTAGATTTTTGACACTTGGTACTATCTAGGCTGTCCATTTCCATAATCTCTCTAAATCTTGTGACATGTAATCCGCGAGTACATGTAGTAGGTGACTTTGTCACATCACATGTCTCGAGCCGTTCTGACGCCCGAGCACGGTGCCTCAAAAACATGAAATTTGAAAGTCTCGAATTGACCAATTAAACGTGGTAGCTAGATTTCGCGAGATGATTCCAATGGTGAAGTCCGTTTCATCATCCGAGATCTAGACAAATTTTGGATTTCGATCGAAATTACCATTTTGCCCTTTTTCAGAAAATTTGAATTTTCTCGGGTCTTACAATATGTGTACCAAAAGATTTTCTTAATTATTTAAGTGCCATTGTAATATTTTTTTTTAAGTAGTTTTCAAGGATGAAATTGTGAAATGATAAATTGATTGTACTCGGAATTTTGTGCAATAACAAGGGTAAAGTTGTAATTTGCCAAAAAGGAGATGAAGGTCATAATAAAAGAAGATTGTATGCTATTTTAGAAATAGCAAATTTATGGTACAAATAAGATGTAGTTTGAGGACCAACTTGTAATTAGAGGAAAGATGATAATATAAAAGGTTGAGACAAACAAACATTTCGTTTTAGTGCCACTTGAAATTTAGGAAAGCCGTAAAGGGAGAAGAAGAAGGAAGAGAAGAAGAAGAGGAAGAAGAGGAAAGGAGAAGAAAGAAATTCGAGGTATGTTTCCATGGAATCTTGTGTATTTTTTGGATTTTTGGTATGGATTGGTGGACCTTAGTATGAATTCTTGGTATTTTTACCTTGGGTTTTGGTTATAAAGTTCGACACCAATACAAGTGTGGTGGAGGTTGTTTTGGTATATTCCATGTTGGTTTGAGGAATGGTTGTAAAAAGGAGAATGTTGGGTTTTTACGAAATCTTTGTCAAAAGATTTAGGTAAAACCCCTGTTCTTGTTTTGGCTATAGATTAAGTTATAATCATCCAAATGAATTGATTATAATTGGTAAAGAAGCATAAGCGATAGGGATAAAAATATATAGAAGGGACCAAGAGCAAATTGTAGCTGTAAGGCTCCCAAATACGGACTTAAAGGTGAGCTCATGTAGTTCACTGGTTATGCTCTGTTTTGCGTATTGTTGTAGTGTTTTAGCCATTTGTGGAGTTTCCCTCATCCAAATTGAGTGATTCAAAATTCTGGGTAAAATATACTTCTAGGGGAATAAGTTAGATGAAGAAATTACATTGCAAAATGTAACCTAAAGTGCCAGAAAATTTTCAAAGTGGGTTTATGCAGTTCTCTTCGCAATTTGGAAGTAATCTAGATGTAAAATACAATAACTTGAGTTTTGGTGATCAGGTGGATGATTCCAATTGAAGAAGAAACCTTAGAACCATAGCTTCAAATGGTGAAAAGCCATTTCCAATTTATGTAGTTAAGACTGAGAGAGAAATCAAGGATATGATAGGTGATTCGATGAGCTAACGATTAGGCATAAAAAAATCGTAACCTTGTGTTATGTGGTTGAGGGCCTTAGAGAAGGAATTTTAAATTGAAACTTTAAAGAGATGTCATTGGATATATAAAGGACTGATATGGAGAGTTTCACTTAATGTTTGAAGACAAGTTTGAATAATTTTGGATGATAAAGTCGAGTATTGTTGGAAAAAAAGTATGCAAAATGATTAGTTTTTTTGTTTAGGGGGCTTTTTAGTGCTCAAAATTAAATTGTTCATTTGGCTTTATATGAATGTTGTGTGACCTAAAATGACTTGCGTGTGAAGTACGGTTAAAGTTTCACGCTATACGCAGGCGATTAATGTTTTCACCGTATTCGTCTGAGTGTGTAAAAATTAAGCAGCCGGGAAAGTTGCTTCAGTCATGCTCCAAGTTTTGGTAAACAAAGAGGTGAGTGTTATAAACTTATTTTTAATTACTAGTGTATTATTTATAAATCTTTTTACACTGGTATGTTATGGTTTTAAATTGTTAAACCATATTTCAAAAAGCAAGCAAGCAAAAATTATGTTTTATAAAACAGGCCTTCTGTATGTATAAATTATGGTGATGTAGACCAAGGAATTCGTTTCCACCATATTTCTGGGAAAAGGGAAGTAAGGCAAGGCCCTTCCCACCTAGGTGATGTGATTTAAAGTCTTTCCAGAGCACGGTTGAAGCCCCGAGAGCTCCGTGTTTTACTAGGGGGCCAATGACGAAAGGCCTCGAGTAGTTGATCTCTTACGATTTATAAACATTTTTCACACAGTTTTGAAAATCAACCACTGGTAAACAAGCGGTTGAGCCCAAGCTCCCGCATTTATGAAAAGTTTTATAAACTTTTAAAGCAAAGCAAGCAAGAGGTCTATGAAAAGTTTTATAAACCTTTAAAGCAAGCGGTTGAGCCCAGGCTCCTGTGTTTATAAAAAGTTTTATAAACTTTTAAAGCGAAAGTAAGCAGCGAAGCAAGAGGTCTATGAAAAAGTTTTAGAAACTTTTAAAGCAAAGTAAAGCAAGCAAGTAAGAAGTTTATGAAAAGTTATAGAAACTTTTAAAGCAAAGTAAAGCAAGCAAGCAAGAGATTTATGAAAAGTTTTAGAAACTTTTAAAAATAGCTTCGCGAAACAATAACGAGTATGAAAATTATTTGAAACTTTTAAAAAGCGAGTAAAAGCAAGGTTTTTTGGAAAATGTCTTGCCGAAGAGTTTCTGAGTTTAGAATATTTTAGAAAAAGCAAACATTTTATAAACATACACTCTTTGAGCTCGTTTAAGTCATTATTTTGTTGTTTAAAAGTATTTTCCGGTACGAGCACGGTGGATCTTTGGAGCATATTAGGATTCTCCTTTGACTTTTTGTATGGAGTGTTGTATTAAATAACTTATGTGAATGCTTTGGAATTTGTACCGGTTGAGGCATATGTATATACATAGTTTTGTATTGTGAAATGTGATGAGCACGAGGCTCTTTGAAGAGTGTGTTGGTTGCCCGTATTTTGAAAGTGTAAACTATAACACAAGTTTGGGATTTGTCACTGTATGCATTTGTTATCTTTGTCAAATTTTATAAAATCACAAGTTTGGAAAGGAAAAATTTTTATCTTTGGTTTACGACAAGCAACCACGACCGCTTCACGGGATTCTCTGAGTCGTTGGAAGTAGCGGTACGGGGTTTTGTGGGGTGGCGCGGCACACTGCATTTAGTAGAGGTGGGGGTGTGACAGAGTTGATATCCAGAGCATAGGTATCGATAACCTAAGGCTTGAGGAGAAATGATACCAACATAAGTTGGTATCAGAGCAGGGTCTTAGGAAACTTGTGTTATTAAGCATCGTAGTTTTCTTATACACTATTTTACACTTTTGGAAACCATGCATTTTCAAATTCAAAGTACATACATATTAAGTGTTTCAAAGTATTAAGCAGTTGATATTTTGCAAATACAGCACTATGTCAGGAAGAGGACGTCGAGGTCATCCTAGGAGAGTCATTCCAGAGGCTTTCAAGCGTCCTACAGTACCTAAGAGAGATGAGCACGCAGTTGGTTCTACTACCGCCTCCATGAATGACCTCTGCGGTAGATTAAAAGCTAGACAAATACAGTACCCGGGGAGGGAGCTCTAGTTCGGGATGGTTTTACGGCCAGAGCGGGTGGCCGCAGTTGCTTAGATAGTAATATAGCGACTCCTCGATGGCTGTGTAGCTGTCAGCCACCTCCAGCCACCCAGGAGGTTCTTAAAGGAACTGGGAGGTCTATAGAGCATAGAAGTTGGGCGTCGAGCCATGGCGGTGGCGATCCAGGAGACCCGACCATTGGGGTGGGTATGAGGAGTTTCCTTCCAATAGGAGATCAGATTCTCGGATAGAATAATCCCGGAGATAGTAGAGTTCTAATTGGGACCAAGGAGTTCAACGGATCTTGTGGCCACAGATATGAAGGGATTTTGATGTGGTTCTCGGCATGGATTGGTACATCTAGCCATAGAGCCACATTAGATTGTTATAAAAAGGAAGCAAAGTTAAGCTAGGCACGGGAAATTGGAGGTAAAGTTTAGGAATCTGCTTGAGATTTATCTTCCCGGTATGATCCACACCATGGCGACGCAAAGGATGTTGCGTAAGGGTTATCAGGGTTATCTAGCTTATGTGGTGGAGACAGGGAAGGAGGGGACTCTAGTGGATGAGATTCCAGTTGTTAGAGAGTTCCCATATGTATTCCTAAATGATATTGCAGGATTACCTCAAGATAGAGAAGTGGAGTTCACCGTTGATTTGATCCCAGGGATTAAGCCCATTTCCATTCCTCCTTATAGGATGGCTCCAGCAGAGTTGAGGGAGCTTAAGGCTCAGTTGGAAGAGTTGTAGAGTAAGGGATTCATTTGGTCGAGCATATCCCCATGGGGAGCTCCAGTTCTCTTCGTGAAAAAGAAAGATGAGAGTTTGCAGTTGTGTATACATTACAGGCAGATGAACAAAGTTACCATCCATGATCAGTGTATCCCACTCCTAGGATCGATGGTTATTCGATCGGCTCTGAGGTCTCGTGTTTACTCCAAGATAGATTTGAGGTCGGGGTATCATCAGTTGAGGGTGCAAGAGGGTGATGTTCCTAAGACTGCATTCAGGACACGCTATATGCATTATGAGTTTCTGGTGATGCCGTTTGGTTTTACTAATGTCCCGGCAGCGTTTATGGATTTGATGAACCGGGTATTCCAACCATATTTGGATAGGTTCATCATAGTCTTCATCGATGATATCCTAGTGTATTTAGGTAGTCCAGAGGAACATTCAGAGCACCTAAGGATTGTGTTGCAAACCCTAAAGGAGCGGAAGTTGTATGCCAAGTTGAGCAAGTGCCAATTTTGGCTTAACAGGGTGACATTCCTATGTCATGTGATCTTAGTTGAGGGGGTGAGTGTGGATCCCCAGAAAATAGAAGTTGTAGTAAGTGGAAGTTGCAAGGAATGTGTGGAGAATTCGAAGCTTCCTTGGTTTAGCGGTGTCTGGGGAAGTTTGTTGAGGGTTCTCTAAGATAGACCCCACTAACCAAGTTGACAAGGAAGAGGTGCTCAGAGTATGATTTGGTGGATGCCGGCGGCGGGATTCGAGGAGTTGAAGGTAGATTGACTTCGACTCGATTCTGGCTGATGGGAGAGATGGGTTTGTGGTTTATAGTGATGCTTCTCGACAAGGCCTTGGTTGTGTTTTGATGCAGAATGATAGGGTGATTGCATATGCCTCTAGACAGCTGAAGAAGCATGAGGAGAATTACCCTACACACGACTTAGAGCTTGCAGCAGTCGGTGTTTGCTGCGAAGATATGGAGACATTACTTATATTGTGTTCCTTTGTAGGATCTTTCTGAATCATAAGAGTCTTGATATATTTTCACCCAAGAGTTAAACTGAGGCAAAGAAGATGGCTTGAGTTGATTGAGGAATTCTATTTGTCTTATTGAGTACCATCAGGAAAAGCTAATGTCGTAGGATGTCTTGAGTAGGCGACCAAAGAGTTCTTTCTCTCATATGAGATCGGGTTATCTTCCATGTTGGTGGATCCCAAATTTAGGGGTGATATTGGAGGCGAGGATTTAGGAGCATTGTGCCACATTTCATAGACCTCTCTAGTAGATAAGATTAAGCGAGCGATCGTAGAGATCCACAAATGATTAAACTTAAGGAAGAGATAGAAAAAGGATAGAAAGCGGAGTTTCAAATTAGAGATGACGACATGATAGTGAAAGGCCAAAGAATGTGTGTGCGAGGAGCATGGCGGCGAAGAGACATTATGGAAGGAAGCACGTTATCTGCGTATCTTATGCATCCCGGAGTAGTACCAAGATGTATTGGACTTTGAAAGAACGTGCTGGTGGAATGGAATGAAGAAAGAGAATGCAAGTTTCATCTCCAAATGTCTAACACAGTCGACGGGTGAATCTGAGCGTGGGGCCGAGTAGGGAGAGATCTGATTACTCCTATTCGGTATGGAAGTAGGAGAAGATCATATGGATTTGTGGTCTTCCATGGACTCAGTCTGACATGATCTTCATATGGGTGATAGTTGATCGTGTTTAGGGATAGTGCCACAATAAAGCATGAATTTGTATTTATGTTTTGTAAATTAATAAAAGTGTATTATTTATTACATTTAGCTATTTTGTGCATAATGTATGAATGAAACGTCGAAAATCGAGATTTATTATTGTAACCATAACCTCGGTGTATAGATTATACGAGAGGATCGAGGTTATGGATTATAAAATCAAATTATAAAGTAATAAATTAATTGAAGTTTGGGGATCTTCAAATTAAATATTACTGGGGCGGTCCGCTATCATTGAGAATGAAGTAACCTTAATCCGGGTCACTAATGTGGCGACATTAAAGTGGAGGCTCCATATATAATAAGATTATATAGGACAAGACCAAGGCATAGTTTTCGAATTCTTTTAAATACCATTTGTCCCAAAAATTCAAACAGTGCCGCTAGATAATGTTATACGAATCGATCCTCGATCTGAGTAGTCATAGACTCTGTTTATGTCAAGCTGGGCCTTTAGTCATGGGTTAAAGCAGATTATGGAATGGGCCCGATACTTATGTCTTAGGCCCATTGATGTATCTGGTGAGAATGTGAACTATGGACATGGAATCTGACCGCTTCTATAGGCAGACGGTTGGTTCCCTTAAGTATTGGTTGGAATTGAATAGTTTTAAAGCGCTCTAATCTATAACGAGGTTTATAAATTAGCGTTCACTAATGGATTAATGGAACTTAAGGATCGAAGATATAATTAGAGGGGCAAAGCGGTAATTTCACTTGGAGCTACAGTTATGAACCACTTCTTGGAGGACTGCATGTAATGATTAAATCAATGGACACTCTAAATTTTCGAGTAAAATCGTCTTTGTAAGGACAAGTTCAATTCAGTTTTTAGTGGAATAACTACGAAATTAATAAATTAAAATGATTGATTAAAGAGTTTAATTAATTATTGAATTTATTGGAGCTTGAAGTACAGGTCCATGGGTCCCGATTCCACCTCTATGTGCTACTTGATAAACGATTCATGATTTGGAATATATTACACTCTATGATCAAGTCTTGGAAAATAATTTTCTTGTGATTTTATATTAATTAGAATTATTACAAATTAATGTTGTGAGTTATAGATTAAGAGTATTAATTAGAGTATTTACAAATTAATATTGGATAGTTATAGATTAAAAGTAATAAGTAGGGTATTCTAATTAATCTTTGAATGGATTAAAGATTACAGTAATCAGATACGATTGTTTCATAATTAAGGTAGAGTATGGAAATAATTTGAAAATATCCAAATTGGTTGGATATTATGCAATTAGGTTGATTATAAATAGAAACCCTTGCCCCGACAGAAAAAAAAGGAGGTTTTCCATACCTAGTCTCTGAGAGTCTCTTCCCTTAGAAGTCCCTTGTCTCATGTGTTAGATACATGAGGTAGATCCAGACAGGAAAAACTAGAGTGTATTGTTCGAGATCTGAGGTGTTTCCGGTGCACACACCTCGGGAAGGAGGGGCGAGATTGAGACCTTGGTGCGGGAGTGTTTGACCTATGTGACAAATCTCCTATAACAATAACAGGTATAGATATGATCTTCACCTCTTGATATTAATATGTGTTTTGCATGGGTTCTATGAAAGTAAGATTTTACGAAAAATTTTAAAACCTAATTCCATTGCGTTTTGATTTTATTTCCATCGCTTGGTATCAGGCGGTCCATGCAAATGCATATATATATATATATATATGTATATATATATATATATATATATATATATATATATATATATATATATATATATATATATATATATATATTTTTTATTATGTTTAAGAAAATTGTTTTCTTGATTCATGCATGAGTGGGCATTCTGGCATATTTTGATGTGATTATTTGTGTTTGTATATGGATGGATGAGGGTCGTTAATTATATGTTGTTTTTGGGTTAGGTTTTCTTATTTTTACTATAGATCTTGTGTAAGCCATTATTGGCATAAGTTTTTGTAATTTTTTATTTTTGTATTATTGGTGGACGAAAATTACCGCGAAGCGGGCTTGGACATGAAAGATGGAGGCAAGCTTTGGGAATTATGTAATTACAAGAAACCCATTATGTAATTTAAATATTTTCCATTATTTTCTCAGGTTGTAATTAACAAATACCCCAAAACACCGAGGCCCGCTTTTATTTATTTATTCCTTTACTTTATGTTATTAAATGTGAGATGCAATTGGCTGTGCCATGCATATAACATGTCATACATGAATGCCCACCATATTATCATGCATACCATCCTTTAGAAACATGTTCTACTAGAATCATTTGTTTTTGTTGCACTGAATAATAAATTAAATAATGGATATAGTTTAATAGTTAAACTTGGTAATTTCAATTTAATTTAATTCGGGCTTACCTTGATTAATAAGTTAGGCCCGTTTAACCTAGATTATTCAATTTGTAAAAAATGATTGATTTGTTAAAGATGGTAAATAAACAATAGGCCCAAATATGTTTGGACTTAAAGTTAGTTAATTAGGCTTTCACATTATGGAGCTAGGTTTACCTAAGGCTGGTTGAGCCCCGATTAAGATTGGATTAGTTTTAACTAATAAATACAAGCCCCGATTAAGATTGAACTCTATACGCCTATTTAATAGGGTGATTCTTGTCACCTAGTAATTAATTATATAGGATATAATAATTTGCTAGGATTATAAACATATGATGTTTTATAACTAGAAAACACATAAGTTTAAAATATTGGTGGGAGAAGGGCATGTGACAATGTGCCTACGGTCTCCATCGTTAGTCAGCGGGTGAGGTTTAGGTGGCGCCTAGTGGCGCGCGATTAGATCTTCCCTCGGAGGTGCCACTGGGTAATATCATGATTGCACTTCCTATACGGCAGAGTTTGGATGATGTATTCCAAGATTGACCTACCTACGGCGCTTGATGCTAGGTTAAGTTGACAGAACTTTGAAACGATGGGTCACACTTTCGAGAAGATACAATTAAACGGTTAATTGTATCTTGACCGAAATAAAGGTAGTTAATAAATGAGGGAAATATGAGATATTTTGAGTCTCATTTATTTATTTGAGATAGTCTCAAATTTAATTTATAATTAGTATGACCTACCCTACTGCGGGATATTAATTGTAGGTTAACTTACCTTGGATTAATATATTTTGTTTTATGTGTTTTAATTTCTATGCATTCATGCATCACGTTTACTTATTCAAAATATATTTGATGTTTCTTCTGCTGCATGTAATAAATACGTTTTTATTTAATTTCAGCAATAATGTCTGCCTCAAACCCCATAATTGCTTTACTCGTGAATGAATCCTTAACCGGCGATAATTTTGTAAAGTGGAAAAGTAATGTTGTCTCGTGCTGATCTGTGAGAACAAATAGATTTGTTCTCGAGGAATGTCTGTCGAACCTACGTGATGCGCTCGTAGTGTACGAGAACCATATGAACATTGGATTCAAGCCAATAACAAAGCCTGGGCTTATATGCTGCTTGACATGTCGGGCGATGTAAGGCATTTAAAACATGAGAGGATGGAAACTGCCATTGAGATTATGGATTCCCTCCAAAACATGTTTGGGAAACAATCCGAACAGTCGCATCATGATGCTACTAGAAAGTACATGAACGCGAAGATGAGTAAAGGTACTCCTGTTCGTGACCATGTTCTGAACATGGCTAATTATATAAATGAGGCAGAGCTGCACGGGGCCATAATAGATGAGCGCGAGTGAGTATATCTTTGGATTCACCCATCTTTGATTTCCTTCAATTCACCAGCAACTATGTTATGAACAAGCTGGACTTCAATGTAACCCAGCTGCTGAATGAATTGCAAACCTTCGAGGCCATCTCGAAGACAAGGACTCAAAGGAGCAGAAGCAAATGTTCTTGAAACCAAGGCCTCATCCTCTTCTATGATAAGAAGAAGAGGAAGAACAATAAGGGTGCCTCTGCAGGAAGACCAAAGAAAGAAGCGAGAACACTCTAAACGACGATAAGAAGAAGGGCTCAAAGAAAAGAAACCAAGGGAAAATGTTTCCCTTTGCGAGTCGATGAGCATTGGAAGAAAGCGTAACAAGTATCTCTGAATTGAAGGAGAAAAAGAAAGATAAATTTGATTCTTGGTTTTTTTTAGAAGCCAGTGTTAGGTCGAAAAACTCATTAGATTTTTAATCCATTTTTTTCGAGTTTATTATAGAGAATAATGATGGTGTTTTGCGGAAAAGTGATAATTGACTCAAATTCAGATTTTGAGGAAAATACAACGAAAATCAAATTTTGCAAATCGGAGAAGAATCGGCTCTTGAAGAATTGAAGTCTGTTTGGGGTGAGGTCGCTGACCAGGGAAGTGCGCGTTTCAAATTCCAAGTCACGACATCAACAAATTTGGATTTGAATAAGAAACTTAAACTTGAACTTGAACAAGTGAAGTCGTGACGAGAAAAAGGAGGTTGCGACAAAGAAGACGTGGTCGAGACTCAAGGAAACAATTAAATGAAGAAATTTGTGTAGCGACATAACTTTTATGTCGCGACACCAAAAGGAGATAAATGATGTCGCGATATAACTGCAGTCGCGACAAGGATGTCTATGCGACTACAAAGAGGTCCTCGCGCCAGTAAAAGAAGTCGCAACTAGTTTTTAATTAAAGAGTCAAAGTGAAGTCGCGACATGATATGCTGGTCATGACATGAAAACAGGAACTGAAGTCTTGACAAGAAAAATGATGTCGCGACCACTCATTCGGTCATAGCACAAGAAAGAGTGTCAGAAGAAAATGATGTCGCGACATCACCTTGATGTCACGACCTGGAAAATAGTTGGTGTAACACCCCAAAAATTTTTTTAAATGATTTTTTTTTTCATGGAATTTAATTTTTAGGTGTTTTAAGGTCCATCATGAATTTATAATAATTTTTAGGAATTAATTCTCAATTAAATGGAATTTTAGGAAAATATACAGTAAGGTCAAATTCTGAATTGACGAAATAGAATTTTAAAAATACCCAATGAATGAAATAAATTATGGGAATTTTTTCTGAAGAAAATTAAGGTCCAAATATATGATATAAAAATAAAATTAATGAAAATAAATGAATAAAAATAAAAATAAAAATACGTGAACAGTGAACCTGGTAGGGAAAAGTCAACAGATTTTGTTGACCAAGAATTTAAGAAATTTTAATAATTCCCAGGGCCTTAAAAAAATTCAAGAAAACCGCAGGGACTTAAAGTGAAATATTTAATTAATTTTTAAAATAATAGGCCTCAGAAAATCGAGCAGAAAACCAAAGAAAATTGAAGAACCCTAGGTTTCTCCATTCGACGTAAGCTAGCACAGGGGAAGGAAGAAAATTTTGTTGCATCCAATTCCCTTTGAATCAACCTGTTATTTTTCATGGTGGGAGACTTCTGAAGGTATATTAAAGCGCCATGGTTTTTAATTTTGGTTTTGCATGGTCTGTCTTGGAGGAAAGGGGCTGAATTGATAAATAGTTGTTGTTTGGATGGTCAATTAGGGCTGTTTGGAATGAATTAATTGTTCTAATGTGTATGCTAGGTTGCAATTGCATTTTGAATCTATAAAATGTGACCTAAGAGGTATGAATTAAGTCTGGTATGTTTAAATTGGGAAAATGTATTTTAGAATGAAATTGAGGTGTAATTAGTGGAATTAAGGGTTGAATCGATTGAATGTGAATTTCTGTTTGAAGGTCGACTTGGACAGAATCATAGGAGGACTGTGGGCCGAATTTTGGGTCAATTTGACATCATTGGAAATATGGATGTTAGTAGGAGATTTGCCACTGGTTTCAGGTCTTTTCGGCGTCGGTAGAAAGATATGACAATGCTAACTGATCTTGATCTGCCAAAATGAGTTCAGTGATTAAACGGTAGATGTAGAAGTGGATTATGAAATTGAATATTAAAATTATAATTTCCGGGTATTTAGATGTTAAAGGCGAATGTTGAAGTAAGGAAAGTAAAGGGGATTTAAAAAATTATTTAAAAGCTCCAAGTTAGGCGATTAAACTGAAAGCGAGGTAAGCGTTTAATTATTTGGTGAACTAACAAGGTATGGCTCGTTATGATTTTAGCGTTATCTTTATATTTCTTTTCTTGCATGAATATTGGTATAGCAAGCGAGAAGTTGGGGAAGGCTCACGTTCGGGGTGAATAGCCTGACCCAGGCACGGACTAATAGAGTGAGTAAATTTATATCATCGACCTTTTGCACCTTAAATCTTATAGTGATTGTTTTTCGTTGTTTGACTTGATCGTAGTAATTGATATGATTAAGACCCTTATTCTTAATTGGTTGAATTTGTCATATATGCCACAAGTCACGTGTCTTGATGAATATTCATCGCTGAGCCGCAGTCGACTAACTCTTATTGTATTTGGTGTTCTCTCTTGTTGCATCTTTGAGTACGATCAGGTATAACTTGTAAATCGTTAATGTCATTTGATGGTATGAATCACGGAAAGCCCTAGCGATGGGAGGTCAATGAGGCTATGTGCACATGGTACCCTGCGGTGCGGGCAAAGCCGTGCCTTCCTAGAGAAAGTGGTAAAACTCTAGGCGTGAGGGCAGGCAGTTCTAGAATCTTTGGTTGGAATGTACGGATTCCATTATAAAGGTAAAAAAGGAATGTCTGGTTCTGAATGGTAAATATATTTACGTGTTTCAAACCTCTAAATCTCTTTTGATATTGTTGTTCATATTGCGCTATTTATTGCATAACCATCCTTGGGAGGCGGCCTTGAGTACCTAGCCTCATAGTAGGTGATATATTTTTACTCATAGAGTTATCCGCACCGTTGATTTCCTCCTTTTAATTAGACGGAGAAAGGAGAATCAGGCATTTCTTGACCACGTTCTATTTGCGACATGTAATGGATTATTATTTTGTTTATTTGGTGAATGAGTCTCAAGCTTCGAGCTCCATGGTGATTAACTGGTTGTAGTTAATTATTTGGTTCATCGATAAATTTTGAATAGTTGAGTTGGATAAATTTGCTGATGAAACATTGATATTTTTGATGAGACCATTGAGGTCGTTTTTGTTAGTGGATGACCACGGAGGTCTAATTGTTATGTTATTTGAGATAATATCATGATATGAGATTTTGAGTTAATTATTAGTAGATTTTAGATTGATATTGTGAATAACAGGATCTGTCATTTGTTATAGAAACGAATAGGTCTTGCTGAATTTTCGGTAGAAATTATGGGACTTAGGCACTACGGGTTTGGTGGCCTTAAGCCTGCCCATTCCCTAAGCGCCGGGGTCACGGCATAAAGAAGTGGGATGTGACGGTTGGAAGAAAGGAAATTAGTTACTAGCGTGCCAGAATTCGCAGCTTTGAGAAGAAAGACATGGAAGCCAAAGGAGTCGCGACATACTTGCGAAGTGTGACATGAAATGTGATTATGAAGACAAGGAGACCACCCAACACAATGGCGACCTAGGAATCAAAGAAAGTCGCGACATGGAAGTCATCATACAAACATCAAGGTAGTATGACTAAAAATGATGTCGCATACAGAATATTTGGAAGAATAGGAGAATAATGATGTGCGACATCATTCTAAATCGCGACATCGACAACTGAAGGAACAACGAAAAAAAAAAAAGATGTCGCGACATCGCCGATGTCGAATACTAATCAAAGGCGATGAAAGACAAACAGGTTTGGCAGAAGAAAAGGAAGAATTCGCGGCCCGATAATGAGCCATCAAGAGAATTCCATGTCGCGACATCAACTTGAGGTCGCGACATAGAACAGTGGGCTGGGCTTTTCTTTTTCTTTAGATTTCCACGTGGAGTATTTTGGGGATTCGGCCCAGTTTCAGATTCTTTTACAGTATAAATAGAGATCTTTCGAATAATAAAGTAGTTTTCTCCTTCTTCACCACCCGTAGGAAAAAGAAGAGGAACTTCGATTAGTAGCATATTATAAGTAGATTTTATTTTAATTTTTTAGTTTTATTTTACGATTTTGAATGCGCAAGGCGTGCGAGAGCGAGTAGAGCTGGATTGGTAGATTATGTTATTTCTTGATGTGTTGCACGGAAATTTATAAATCTAGACAAATTTATGGAATTCATTTCTTCTCGGTTTATTGCAATTATAGTGGTGGTGCGTGATCGAAACTCCATTTCTTATTAATGCGATGTCGAGCCTTGACTCGGTTAAGTTTGATTTACATTTAGTTCTAGGTCTTTCTGCACATTTATGGAGAATTAATTTGGGTTTTAGTTTTGCCATCGGTGTCGTTTTTAATGGATAAGTTCCCGATAGTAGTACACAGTACCGGTTGAGGGAATGTATCTTACTCGATATCAGATGCCCTCTGCGTGACACGAGATGGAGATTCTAAGGGAGTTTGAGAGCATTTCTTTTCTGGTATGTTCGGCTACCATTGACCAATTCATGAGCTCTGAGGAGTTCATTTTGATAAATCTCCCATTAAGCTCATAATTGAAGTTGGAGGTGCCTTTAGCAATATAAATCATCGGAGTTCACCTTAATCTAAAGATAATTTCCAATCCGTGTTAGCTCGAGATCTAATCAAGGAAGGATAAGCCTATATAGATCTAAAGGATGAGCCACTAATTAAGTAGTAGAAGTTTTGCGAAAATCTTGAGAAGGTAAAGCAAAAGTTTTGTTGTCAACAGGAAATGGGTATGAAGTATTGAGAAAGAAAAATACCCAGATCTTACAAGAAGGGAATGTAATGGAATCTGGTAGATTTGGTTTGATCTTGTGTCGAGAGAGCAAGGATAATGCATCGGTGAAAAGGGAAATCCAATTCCAATAATTAGAAATCTTGGACATCGAGATCATTACATGAAACCAAGTAAAGGATATAGTCTTTGATTAGTGTTCCATTGTATTTCATTGATAGTTTTAAGATTTCTCACGATCAAAGTGATTCAATCCATTCTTTATGTACAATTTATTTTAGTCATTTACTTTGTTTTAAGTTAATTTGAGAATATTCAGTAGTATATATTTTAATTTTGTAGTTTTGATAAAACTTTCAATATGAGGATTCTGAGTCGAATAGTATGAAATTTCGTTAGTTAGGGTAGTTGACTGTAATTCGCTATCAATCTCACGTGGGAATGATACGGACCCACATTGATTCTTGTATGACACATTACTTGGGTACCATAGGCGAACCCTTATTTTTAAATCCTGAAAATTAAGAAAATTATTTTATGGCTTGAATTATCCAGTGACATGGAGTAAGAATTGTAAGGCTCTTGTATTTCATTATTTGAGGGTTTTAGTCACATAGAAAAAGGCGAACAAGTTTTTATGGCTGGCCAGATTACTTGAAATGGATTGAAAGAATTAATTAGATCAATATCCTGACCAAGAAGGAAATACTAATTTGGACATTTTTAAGAAAAGAACAAAAATAGCTTTTGGCGAGTGAAAATAAATCAATCACTAATTTTTAACAAGCCATGTTGGAAATATTTGTTTAGTTTGACTAATCCTATTAATATGGGTATGCTTTGATTTCAGGAAAACCTTTAATGCATAGGAAACAGAATTCTGACTTGATTCCGGCGGACAGATTGGAGAACACTTTCAGGAGCTTGAGAGAAAGGCAAAGAAGCGAAAGCATCTATGGCGGATGAGAGACATGACGGAGTGAACGGGCCGGCAGAAGGCCCCCATTCTTACGACACAATGGAGGATTTAAGGCTGTGTGGGAAGAGTATTACGCAATCGGGCGATACTTGTAGATGCAAACAATTTCGAACTTAAGCGGCTTTGAACGATGGTTGTGACATCGGTTCTTGGTCATCAGAAGACCCCGAATATGAGCACTGGGAAGATTTCTCGAGAATGGCGAATCGGTGAAGGTGAGCGGTGTGAGACGAGAGGTGATAAAGTTGCATCTCTTCGTTTTCTTAGAGAGACATAAGCGACCACATGGTATGAATCATTACCTTATGGATTACAGTGATACTTGGGAAAGTTGGTAGAAGCCTACTTAAGATTCTTTCCCCATCTCGCCGAGAGAGACGAAGAGAGATAATAGTATTCCAACAAGGGGAAGATGAGAGAGTCTATATGTAGCACAGGAAGATTCGAGAGGTTCTTGAAGAGGTGCCCGATGCATGGAATAGATTTGAAGACCCCGGATGGACATAGTGTATCATGCTTTGAATGATACATCGAGGGCATTATAGATGCTTCATGCTATGGAGCATTCAAGCGAAAAAGTGCGAAGGCGAGAGATGCGATAGGAGATTTAGCAAATGCAATATGAAAGCTCCATACGAGTTTCAAGAGGAAGCGGCCAGAGGAAAATTAAGTGGGCTTAAGCGAGAGATGACAGCCATGGAAGCAAAGTTGGATGCCATAATGCATAGGATGGAATGAACAAGAGAGAAAGATGCACCTTTGCTCATGAAATAGGAACGTGGAAGGAGCAATGAGGAAGAAGTGCGCGTGCCGACGCAAGAAGGTCCATATGGTCTTGAGGAGGGTTAAGTACGTATTGTATGAAAAGTTGTCAGTTCAAGCCAAATCCTAACCTACCCACACACTACAATCCCCAGCCTTTGAGAACATGAGAATTTCTCATATGGTGGAGGGGCATTATTTGAGCGGGGACTGACATCCTCAACGAGGATATTAAGCGACCACCCGAGGTTCTAAGCGGCCCGGCAAGGAGGTGAAGGCGGAAATGAATATCAGGGTCAGAGGAGAACCTTGACCATTTGAAGAACAAATCTTTGCAGTTCATAGAGGAGGACAATAAGAAGTATTACAGTCCATGAGCGAAACTATCGACTTAGAGCTTTCAAGTCACGATACACACATGTTCAGAAGAATGCTAGTGCCTCATTTGAGAATTTAGAGACCGCAGTAAGAAATTTATTTTAAATATGCCAAAATCGAGCAAGAATTACGTTCCTAGTGATACTCGAAAAGAACCAAAAGTTTGCATGGCAATTCGGGTTAAGATTAGGAAGGATTTGACGACAACAAGAAGGAAAGAAGAGGCGGCGAGGAGAAGAAGGCGGAACATGAAGAAGAAGAAACCGAATTTGAAAGAAGTAATGACCCGAGAAAAGAGGAAGGAGTACCAGTGTATACACTGGTGCCATTCACGAGACTTGAGAAGTCAAAGAAGAGAAGAAACGATTTTCTAAATTCTTGGATATTTCAAGAAAATAGAAATAAATATTCCATTTCTGAGTGATACGATCAGGCCACCTCTTTATCTGAGAATTCCCGAAGGAATCTTTTGGCGAAAATGTTGAGGAGGTATAGTTAGCAGTTTGCTGCTTGAAGTGCCGTCATTCGTGAGCTCAACAAGATGAAAGACCACACAGCCGGTTCACCATTCCCTGCTCCCATGGGAAGCATCTGAATTGAGAAAGCTTATGTGATTAGCGCAGTATAATTTGATGCCTCATCGGTGGTGAAGAGACTTAGTTTGGGGGAACTTACCCAGCCAGCGGTGCGTTGCGGTCGTGTGGGTCGATGCGCCGCGACCATAGGCATTAAGATGTACTTGTCAAGGTTAGGAGAATTCATTTTCTGGTGGATTTTGTTATCATGCAAATGGAGGAAGATACGAGTTCCTTTGTTCTTTGGAAGGCCTTTCTTAGAAGCAGGAGTTGCATGATAGGCGTCTGAAAGGTGAGCCCGACACTCGAGTTGGGGATGAAGCGGTCACGAGTTTAATATTAATAGAGTCTGGAACATCCTAATGCTTAAGTGAAACCAGGTTGTATGTGTTGTAAGAAACAATAGCCTTCTCGATGATGAATTGAATTACGATTGTATCATTCAACACTCTATCAATGAAATTGAGATGAATTTTGATTACCTTGAGAGCTTTGATTGTGAAGTATTGCATGAATTTGTATAACAGGAAGCAGTCTCGAGTATAAATGAAAGCAGTCAGATGAAGTAAGCAGCGAGAAGCGACAAACTCATGAGACGAAACTAGTCACGAAGAGGCTAATATTGGAAAGAATTGCCTAGTCATTTAAAATATGAGTTTTAGAACGAGAAAAGAAAACCGGTTATCATATCAATTTGCATTGAGGCGAAGTTGAAGAAACGAGAAGTTCTTTGGTAGTTTTGAAAATACAAAGGAAACGATTGCTTGGTCATTGAAGATCTAAGTGCTCCAGTCCCTCTATTTGTATGCACAAAATATTCTTTGGAAGATAATGAAAAAACCTATTGAACATCGAGAACGAACCGGTGATGAAAAGTTGTCGAAAAAGAAGTTACGAAATGGTTAAATGCAGGTTTTATATATCTTTATATCGGATAATAGTTCTTAGGTAAGCCCGGTACATGTGGTTCCCGAAAGGTGGATTCTTTGTGATCGAAATGAAAAAAAAATGAATTGATTCCTAAAGGCGCGACGGGATGGAAGGTGTGTATTATTCACGAAAGTTGAATCTGCTGACCCGGAAAGATCATTTTCCCCTTCCTTTCATTGATCGAGATCTTTGGATAGGTTGGCGAGTTTACCCTCATTTTGTTTTCTTGGTGATTACTCGAGGATATAACCAAATTGCTATGCACACGAAGATCGGAGAAAGCGGCTTTTACATGCCCATTTGGTACTTTTGCTTTTAGGAGAATGCGTTTAGTTTGTGTAAATGCTCCTGGTTCTTTCTCAAGATGCATGATATCTATATTTTTACGATATAGCGAAGTTATGAGATCTTAATGGATGATTTTCTGATTGTAAGGATCAGTTTTTAACAATGCACGCATAACGCAGGGACGGTACTTGAGTGCGAAGCAAAGAATACGCTCTGAATTGGGAAAAATGTCATTTTATAGTTCTTTTGAAGGAATTGTCTTGGGGCACATGATTTACTGCGAGCTTGAGTAGACCAGGCAAAAATTTCAATTGCAAACCTAATGCCACCGAAGCTACTGATCAAGGGAATCGAAGTTTCTTGGGAATCTTTGGATTTTATAGAAGATTTGTTAAATTTCTCGAATTGCTGAACCACTATGCGATTCTTTGGAAAGAGATACTAAGTTACTGTTTTGATGAATCTGTAGGCATTTGAAGAAATCAAATCGGACTAGTTAGGCTCCCATCATGGCAAACAGTTGGAGCAGAGAATTTGGGAAATCATGTGTGATGCCGGTGATTTATGATAGGGCGTATTGGGACCAGAAAGATGAAAAAGTGTTCAAAGGCCATCTACTATGCTAGCAAAACCTTTAATGAAGCCGCAGAAAATTGCTCTACTACTGAAGGGATTACTAGCAATAGTATTCGCATGTGAAAATTCAGGCCGCCATTTTGGGGTCCCGTGTTTGTTATACACACCTAATCATGCGGCGATTAAATATCTAATGGCAAAGAAAGAAGCAAAGTCAAGGTTCATCGGTGGAGTATTATTATTACGGGAATTTGATTTAGAAATAAAAGACAAGAAGGGTAGTGACAATGTGATGGCGATCCTTGTCAAGAGTAGAGAAAACCAGCATCTGAAAGAAATAGCGAAAATTTTCGGATGAATGGAGTTATTTGTTGTCCTCCAATCATGTATGCGTGTACAGTGAATTTCTTAACTACAATGGAATTATGCCACGGAATTCAGCTACCATGAGAGAAAAAGCGCTGGGGCGACGGCGGGTACTCGTCGGGGATGATCCATTATTGTTTAAAAGAGGCGATATGATTATAAAGGAGATGTACCGAGAAGGTGAAACGAAACAGATTTTAAAGAATGTCATGCATCACCTTATAGAGGATTGCTGCGAGATAAAACAGCCCACAAATTCTCAGTAAAGTTCTGCGCCTCCCCGATTTTAAAGGAAGCATTTTGAATGGGTAAAGTTGTGTGATCAATGCCAAAGATGAAACATCGTAGGCATGGGGTGCCTACTTGAGGTATCCTAGTGGTGGGTTGACATTCTTGTAGGGGGAATGGATTTTATGGGACCTTTTTCGATTTCATTTGAAATATATACATACTCCTAGCTATGGATTATGTATCCAAAATGGGTAGAAGCAGGCATGTCCAAAGAATGATGCGATACAGGTTGTGGGGTTTTTGAAAAGAAATATTCTCAGCCAGTTTGGGACACAGAACTATAATTAGTGATGGAGGAAGCCATTTGCAAATATAAGGTGTTTGACAAACTCATGAAACGGAATATGGTATCAAACACACATTATGAGCTTGCTTATCATCCTCGAACAAATGGGCAAGCGGAAATTTCCAACGGGAAATAAAGAAAATTACGGAAAAAGGCGTAAGCTCAGTAGGAGAGGTGGTCTTTGGAAGCTTGATGATGCAACCTTAGACTCTGAGCCCCTTTAAAACTCCCATTGGGGATGTCTCCATACGAGACTTGTCTTTGGAGAAAACCTTGTCACCTACCTCTTGAGCTAGAATATATAAAGCTATGGGCCATCGAGAAGCAATTTTGATTTCAAAGCTCTTTAGGAAGATAAGTTACTCCGAGTTGAATGAATTGAAGAGTTGAGAATGAAGCCTATGATAATTACTTGGAAATATAAGGACAAAACAAAAAAATGGCATGATCGACGAATTTTGAGGGAGGAATTCAAGGCCGAGGAGATCAGGTCTTGTTATTCAACTCCAGATTAGACTCTTTCTGGAAAGATGCAATCGAATGGAGTGGACCATTCTGATGGTATCAAGCACACAATTTGGGGCAGTGGCACTTAGAACCAGTAATCATGAGGAGTTCAAAGTTAATGGTCAGAGATTAAAGCATTATCTTAGGAAAAAGCAATTAGAAGATAAACACTTTGTTCTGAATGAAGAAAATTGGAAAACGAGAACAATGGCGGCGAAAGAAAATAAACTAAAGACTAAAAATTGGCTTGGCTTTGTGGAAGGCAATCCACATCAATTTGATTTTAATTTTCTTATTTATAGTTTACAATTTCTGTGTTTAAATTTCTAATAGCTTATTATGATTTACTAATTTTGATTGAAGAGTGAGTAAACATTTATTTTTAGTTTTGCGGAATGATGAAGATTAGCGAAAGAAGAGCATCTGGAATCAAATTTCAATCAGCATAAGCGATCAAAAAGGGGCAGTTTTCTTCTTCTTCTTGATTTGAATTTTTAAATTTGTCTTTGATATAGCATGATTGAAAGTTTGGGGGAAATTTTTATTTTTTGTGTTGATGCTTAATTGCTGAATGGGATGCATAATGGAAATTGCTGAATTTTTGCATGATATAAATGAGTTGGGTTGTAGTTGTTTTGAATGGAAATGAATAAATTAAAATTATGTGAAATTAGTGTTTATGTTTTAAGTGCAACAGTAGACTAAGAAATTGGCTACCAAAGAGTGCTGGATGTGAAGAATAAAAATTGGAAAAGAAAGTCAAAATAATGAAATTGAGGTCACAACTGAAATAAAAGAGGGAAAGAACAATTTTTAAGTTGCAACATAATTTTCCCTGTCGTGACCTAAATTTTTAGGTCACGACATGGAAGACCCACAGCGTCATGACCGGAATTCATTGAACATAATAAAAGTCATTGCAAAACATTAATTGGTATTAATAATAGATGTATTGACTCCCGAAATGCTGTCATGACATTAAAACCGGCGCTCTATTCTCATTAAAATCCATAAACTACAAATTCCGCCACACCCCTTCGATTTGCAACATTCATTCAAAATTTTGTTAAAATAAATGGTTATGAATGCAGAAACAGAAATTCATTTCTTCATTGAACCAATTTGTTTAGTATGCTCAGTTTCGAGGAGAATAATCAAAGCAAGGTTAATAAATTCAAGAAAAACGATCAAAATTCTCAAGAAAAGGCCAAAAATCTCAGTTGGAAATATCATAAGAGCATAAATTCGAGGAACCTCATTTAATCCATTCATCGTAAATTTAAAGAAAGAATAAATGACCTTGTAAGTTCCCAAGAGACGCAATTCACTATAAAGGATGGCTAGAACAATGGAAAATAAGCGAAAGAATGGAAAAGAGTGAGAGAAAAAAAAAGAACTCAGAATTTGTGAACACGGAGTTTATGGAATGAATGGAGTCGGAGAAAACAAACTAATTCCATTCCTTATTCCAGCAAAGCGATGTGTAATCGGGAAAAGTGGTTGATGGTAAGGGAATTGGAAGAAGGAGTTAATTAGAACCCATCGGCAAGGCGTGATTTGTTGAATGGCCTCGTTAACTTGGCCAGTCACTCTTGGAGGAGCTCAAGTGCAGTGAACCAAATTTTAGGCGAGACGCAATATGCAGGAAAGATAGGATTTTAGATCCAAGAAAGCGAGTTTTCTCGAGTTTGAATTCTGATCTTGACTGAAAGCAGTTGTCTGATATCGAAATGTTTTGATATTTGAATAAAATTCCTATTGACTTACAAATTGATTGTTGTTCATGATCTCTGAATTTTGTTTCTGTGTCATTTTCTTTTCTGTTTAGGAATCAAATAAATGATGCATTTTCTTAGGCGAAATTTAGAAGAATCGGGGCCTCTTTAAATGGTGGCCCGAGTGGGAGTATTGCACCTTATTTGAATTCGGTTTAGTTTGCAAAATTGGAAAATTGGTTATTCTTGATGGAACAAAATCTTGGATAAAATAATGTAAGTGGTGATAAATAAATATGAGTCTTGAAGGAAATAATACACTTAGGTCGACAAAACTTATGAGCTTTGATAGGAATTAGGAACGCATCTTAAGGAGATTCGAGGATTTAGAGTCCGTAATCCTGAGCTTGTTTGATTATTGATTGGCGAAATCCTAGGTGAAGGCGACCAACAAGAAATGATAGGAGCCATCCTTGGCGGCTTGAACTTTCTAGCCTACCTGAAAATATGTGTAAGCATATTCTCTAGTTCCTTGATTTGAGCCAAATAAGCCTTATTTCTTAAATAACGGCAGTGAAAACCGAAATTCCCTTCCCTTACCCAGTAAACACGGCAAAATTGAGTATCCAGTTCGATTCGAAAGAGTTTAGTATAAAAGAAAGAAACAAGTTTGGGAACAATATTTCCCAAATTTTGGCAGTGAAAGGTTGAAGAAGCAAAGAAGCATAAGTTAGTGAAATAAGGAATAAGTTTTTACGTCTTGTGGCCTATTTCCCTTGAGCAATTAAGCTCGTAGGGGTGTTTAACACCTAGCACCTAATGCCAAGCGGTATGGGAGTTGCTAGCCCAAAGTTCTCTAAGAGTAATAGAAGCCTAAGAAGATAAAACATTCGCACTATTCCCAAAATCTTAGAAAAATAAAGCAAAGGAGTTAAAGAACGAGAATGCGCAGATCAAATCGTATAGGTGAAATTCCATGAAAAGAATTCAAAAAGATGAATCAGGCTAAGATTGAGGAGAACCAGAAAAGAACAAGGAAGAAAAAGGGTGAAAGTTGGAGGCAACAATGTAGAGACAAGATGGAAACTGGGTAATTTACAACCTAAATTTTTCCATTATCTACCCAATTACCTAAGCCCAACATTACAAGCCTGAAAGACCTCATTGATTTTGAAGGTTGGATTTACCTACATTAGTGGAGATCAATATGAAAAACAAGCATATGGGACTTTGACAAGCGATTATAAGAAAAGTCCGGAAGATTAACTAAATTCAAACATAGAGATGAAAAGGATTGATATTTGCACACACCACGAGAACAAGACATTAAGTAAATAATTTAAATACATTAGTTTATCAAGAAATTTTGTGATAGAAGTATACCATGTCTTGTTCTTACATAACAAAAATAGAAATTTGAAATAATATGTGTATCTCTTAATTCCATATCAAAAAGGTGGAATGAGAAAGACTGTGGTATGAATGAGAAAAATGTCCTTAAAAATTTTCTAAGCTTATTTGTTTGAGGACAAACAATTCTTTCTCTTCTTTGCTTGGAGACAAGCAAAATTTTAAGTTTGGGGGAATTTGATGAGTCAAAAAACTCATTAGATTTTTAATCCATTTTTCTGAGTTTATTATGAGAATAATGATGAATTGTTTGCGAGAAAGTGATAATTGACTGAAATTCAATTTGCGGGGAAAATACAACATAAAATCAAATTTTAGCAAATATCGGAAAAGAAATCGACTCTTACTTGTGAATTAAGGTCACGGTGAAGTGAGGTCGCGGCGGGAAGTGCGGTTCGAATTCCAAGTCACGACATCAACAAATTTGGATTTGAATAAGAAACTTAAACTTGAACAAGTGAAGTCATGACGAGAAAAAGGAGGTTCTGCGACAAAGAAGGCGTGTCGAGACTCAGAAACAATTAAATAGAAGAAATTTGTGTCCGACCTGCGCACATGTCGCGACACCAAGGAGATAAATGATGTCGTGACATAACTGCGAGAGTCGTGACAAGGGATGCATCTATGAAGCTACAAGGAGTCTTCGCAAGTAAAGAAGTCGTAGCTAGTTTTTAATTAAAGAGTCAAAGTGAAATCGCGACATGATATCTTGTGGTCGTGACATGAAAACGAGGAAGCGAAGTCTTGTGAGAAAAATGATGTCGCGAGCCACTTTCATTCGAGTCGCAACCTAAAGAAGAGCGATGGAAGAAGGATGTCGTGACATCGCCGAGTGTCGCGAGCACGGAAAAAATAGTTGGAAAGAAAGAAATCAGTTGCAACGTACTAAGGTCGCAACCTGAAGAAAAGACATGGAAAGCAAAAGAGGTCACGACATGAAATTGACAGTTATGAAGACAAGGAGACCACCAACACAATGGCGACCTAGGAATCAAAGTCGCAACATGAAGTCATCCTCCTGAACGCTCCAAGTGGTATGACTAAAAATGATGTCGCCTTGAATGTTTGGAAGAATAGGAAGACAATGATCTTGTGACATCTTCGATACAGTCGCGACATCAACGCGAAGGAATTTCTTGAAAAAAAAAAAAGATAATAGCGATACCTAATCAAAGGCGTGAAGACAAACGAGGTTGCAACTTGAAAGGAAGAGGTCGGCGATAATGAGCCATGAGAGAATTCCATGTCGCGACATGACTTGAGGTCGCGACATAGAGCAGTGGTACAGGTTCTTTTTCTTTGGATTTTCCACGGAGTATTTTGGGGATTCGACCCGGTTCAGATTCTTTACGATTATAAATAGAGAGCTTTCGAATAGTAAAGTAGTTTTCTCCTTCTTCCACCAATGAGGAAAAGAAGAGGAACTTCGGTGTATATTATAAGTAGATTTTATTTTTAATTTTTTAGTTTATTTTACGATTTTGAATCTATGAAATTTTGTCAGTAGTAGAAGGCTGGATTGTTAGTCTTCATTATTTTCTTGATGTCTGCACGGAAATTTATGAAATCTAGACAAATTTATGGAATTCATTTCTTCTCAGTTTTATTGCAATTATAGTGGTGGTGCGTGATCGGCACTCCATTTCTTAATTCGCGTCACGTGTCGGCCCCTTGGCCTTCAATTTGGATTGATTTACATTTGAATTCTGAGTCTTTCCTGCACATTTATGGAGAATTAATTTGGGTTTAGTTTTTACTTAATCGGTGTCATTTTTAATGGATAAGTTCCCAATAGTAGTACCTAGTACCAGTTGAGGGAATGTATCTTACTCTGATATCCAGGATGCCCTCTGCGTGACATAGAGACGGAGATTCCTGAGAGTTGAGAGCATTCTTTTCTGGGTATGTTCTTGCTGCCATTGGCCAATTCTTGAGCTCGAGTTCATTTTGATAAATCTCTCATTCGCTCATAATTGAAGTTGAAGGGGTGTATTTAACAATATAAATCATCAAAGAGTTCACCTTAATCAAAGGATAATTTCCAATCCCTGTGTTAGCTCATATCTAATCAAGGGAAAGGGATAAGCCTATAAATCTAAAGGATGAGCCACTAATTAAGTAGTAGAAGTTTTGCGAAAATCCTGAGGTAAAAGCAAAGTTACATTGTCAACGAAGTAGGTATGAAGTATTGAAAGAAAAATACCCCGAGATCTTGCAAGAGAATGTGGAATACGGAGTAGGCGGTTTGATTTTGTATTCGAGAGAAAACCCAAGGATATTAAATGGTGAAGGGAGAAATCAAATTCGATAATTAGAAATCTTGGACAAAATCGGATCCATACATAGAACAAGTAAAGGATAGTCTTTGGAATTAGTATTTCCATTGTATTTTGCATTGATAGTTTTAAGTTTCTCACGATGGCGATTTGACTCCATTCTTTATGTACAATTTATTTTTAGTCATTTACTTTTGTTTTAGTTTAATTTGAGAATATTCAGTAGTATAGATTTTAATTTTTGTAGTTTTGATAAAACTTTCACTATGAGTTCTGAGTCCAAATAGTATGAAATTTCAGTAGTTGGGGTAGTTGACCTGTAATTCGCTATCAATCTCTGTGGGAATGATACCTGGACTTACATTCAGATTTACTACTTGTATGACACATTGCACTTGTGATGCCATGGCCCGAACCCTTATTTTAAATCCTGAGTAGAAAATTATTTTAAGCCAAATTATCCAACGTGACATAGGTATAAGAAGAATTGTAAGAGCTCTTGTATTTGTGTTATTTCTGAGGGTTTTAGTACATATGAAAAGGCGAACGCGATCTGGTGAGTTGATGGTCGATCACGGATAATTGATTCGAGGTCCACTAACCATATTTGTTCTTCTTTGCGGATCTTAGTTCTTCCCGAGGAGCAAGCGATGGGGAGTGCTCGATGGTAGTCGGAAATGGGACGCGTGTCGCGATTACGATGGGAGGCGTTCCGTTTAGAATTAGGAATAATTTTTTTCGCTCAATGTTTATTGCATTCACGGATTCAGGAGAATTTGATTTGATTTCTAAGTTGTCTGAACAATTGTTTATTTGTTTCAGGTATAATAATCAGTTGTTATTTCCATAAATGGTTTAAACATTTGTCATGCAAATAATGAAAATGGGCTTTACATTTTAGGCGAACAAGCGAGCGCTCCTTAACACTGAACTATTTAGAGTGAGAACATCCTAAGCCTAAGAAGCAAAAGATTCTTGATAATGATGACAAGTGCCCTCCATAAGCACCTAAGGGTTAGGACATATAATGGGTAAGTTAGCAATTTAGTAAAAGGATGGTCCTTTAAAAGAGCTAAAAGTTGGCAATCTTCGATCACGCTGAATCACATGCGGAAGGTAAAATGACAAGAGATCTTTCGACAAAAGGGCTTTAGGGCAAAGGAACCACTTGAACTTGTATGCATTCGGATATGCGGACCTGCGAATGTCCAAGCAAAGGCGATTCACGAATGCCGTCACTTTCATTGTATTATTCTGGAATGCGAGTATGTTTACCTTATCACAGGAAATCTAAAACTTTGAAAAGTTTAAGAATTCCTAAGCGAAGGTAGACATTAGGTAAATCATTATTGTGCCTTGATCGGTTGAGGAGGTGAATACCTTGATCACAGAGTTCGAGGATCACCTAATTGAGAGCATGGTGTGTATCGGCTCACGGCTGGAGCATGCATAACGAACGGTGTGGCGAGGAAAGAAGAAATCGAAAATGATGCTTGGCGTGGTTGGAGTGCATGATGAGCTACTCCTCATTTGCCACTATCGATGCAGGGATATCTTGGCTCATGGCTGCAGTCTACATTTTGAATGTAGTTCCTCTGAGTCTATCTGACACACACCCTTAGAGTTATGGGTGGTCGTAAACCCCGATTTCACGTCATGTCATATATGGGGGTGTGCGGCACATGTCTTTGAGGAAGGCTGGGAAGCTAGACTGCGAGAGCAGTATATGTTTGTTGGTTACCCAAAAAGCCTGAGGAAGTTTGTTCTACGATCCTCGAGATAAGAAAGTATTTGTCGTCGATCTTACCTTTCTTGAAAATGACTACATGGCAAACTTCAAACCTGGAAATAGGGTTGTCTTTAGAGGAATTACAATCAGATCATATCAGACCGACTTGATAACCGTTCTTGGGAACGTAACAAAGGCTACAAATCCTATACGGGATGTCATTGCACCTCGGCAAGTGGGAGGTTTCCTAAACAACAATTACGTACACGGTGGCGGTGAAGCAAATGTTGTTATATATGGCTCCTGGTGATGATGACGATCGTTGTCATAGAAGCATCGCGATAGATGATGTGATGAGACTAGTGGCTACTTGACCATGGAACAAGAAATGGAATCTATGTATTCGATTATGCGAGACTTATAGATCTTCTGTTGATCCCTGGGGCCCATTGGAGTGCAAATGGATCTATAAGAAAAAAAAGAAGTGGATGGAAAGTGGAGACTTTTGAAAACCTGCATTTGTGTTTAAAGAGGTATACCTGAAGGAGGAGTCGATTATGAAGAGACTTTCTCCCCAATAGCTATTCTTAAATCCATTCGCATCCTTCTTTCCATTGCTGCTGCTCTCGATTATGAGATATGGCAAATGGATGTCAAGACAACTTTTTTGAATGGTTATCTTGATGAAAGCATTTATATGATCTGACAGAGGTTTCATAGTTGAAGGCTGAAGCGAAAGTACGCAAGAAATTGTGAGTCATTTATGGAGCTTGCATGAGAAAGCCCGAAAGATCTCTTGGAACCTAAAGGCTTGATGAGGCAGTCAAAACCAGGTTTTGAGCAAAATGTTGATGGTGTGTCTACAAGTACATCGAAGCCTGAAATAGTCTTTTTGGTCTTTGTCGTAGATGATATGCTACTCATTGGGAATGATATAGGATTATTGTCGCGTAAAGAAAATGGTGTCAGTTTCAAAATAGAAAGATTTAGGTTCATGAGTTATGTACTTAGGATCCAAATCATAAGGGATCGCGAGCAGACTCACTAGCCTTGTCTCGAAGCATCTTATATTGATGAGTTTTGGCTCGGTTCGATGGGAATTCCCGAAGGGTCGACTGCAGGCCCGGGCATGGGGTGTCTCACTCCCCAGGAAGCGTGTCCTCACGACACCTCGGAAGAAGAGGACATGGGCGGTTCCCTCTGCCTCAGCGGTGGACAGCCTCATCGTATCACTAGTATGCGAGACCCAGAGCATCTACGCTATACATTAGGGTGTGGTGATGTAATCCATTACAGGTTGGCGCAACTGAATGAGTAAAGCACATTCTCAAGTATCTTAGGAGAACTGAGAAACTATATCTTTGATTTACTCGAGGTGCTGACACGAATCCCATAGGATATATTGATTGACTGTATGAGACAAGGGCGATCAGAAAGTGGCGTAGATTCGATATTCACTCTTGGTGGTGGAGGCGTAGTATGGAGAAGTGTCGACAATCCCGGCGTAGATTCTACCGCGGAAGCGAATGCTATAAGCGGCTTGTGAGCGACCAAAGGCGTTACGGCTCGAGAAGTTCTTTACAGTTGAGTTGTTTAATGTGGATAAAGCCATGACCCTTTCTTTTGTGACAACGAGTGGGGCTATTAACCAGCTCGAAGAACCATGGAGTCACGAAACAATGAAGAAGTATCATCACGATTAGAGAGATCGTGCAGGTGATGTGGTACATTATAGAAGATAGCATCGCAAGACAACCTTGTGGAATTACATTCTACGGCGTACTTTGAAATCGTTTGAGGGTCACTTATGGGATGGGTTTTAAGGACATATCTCTATCTTTGAAACAGTGGAGGTGTTGGGGATGGTGCCTATGTACAATAAACATGAATTTATATTTTTATGTTTTGTAATTATTAAAAGTGTCGTATTTATTACATTTAGCTATTTTGTACATAATGCATAAAGATGACGTCAGAAAAATCCCAGATTGTATTAGCAAACCATATAACCTCGATTATAACAGTTATACCCATGAGAGGATCAGAGAGATTATGGATTATAAATCAAATTATGTAATATTCAATTGAAGTTTGAGGGATCACCCAATTAAATATTGATAAGTCGCTATCATTGAGAATGATGACCTTAATGGGGTATAATATGTGTGACATTAAATTAAGGCTCCATATCTATAATAAGATTATAGGCGGGACACAGGCTGATTTGAAATTCTTTTAATCTAGTTTGTCTCAAGAATTCCATGACAGCTAGATGATCATATGCAAATCAGTCTCAATCCTGAGTAGTCATAGACTCCTGTTTATGTCAACTGGGCCTTTTGAGTCATTGGTTAAAGCCCGTTATGGAATGGGCCCAATACTTGTGTCTTGGAGGCCCATTGATGTGTCACATTGGGAATGTGAACTATGGACATGGAATCAACTTCCTTCCTATAGGCTGGGCCAGTTGGTTCCCTTAAGTGTTGGTTACGGGCCCGAGATAGTTTGAGCTCTAATTTATAACGGGTTTATAGGTGTGTTCATGGATTAATGGAACTTAAGGATCAAGATCTGTTAGAGGGCAAAGCGGTGAATTTCACTGAGCTCAATTCTGAACCACTTCTTGGAGGATGGAAGCTTGCATGTAATGATTAAATCAATGGACACTCTGCGAATTTAAAAATTAAATAAATCTTGTAAGGACAAGTTCAATTTCAAGTTTTAGTGGAATAACTCTGAAATTAATAAATTAAAATGATTGATTAAGAGTTTCAGTCCAGTATTGAATTTATTAGACTTGAAATTAATTCCATGGGTCCCAATTCCACATACATGTGCTGCAATGAACGATTCATGATTTGGAATATATTACACTCTATGATCAAGGCTTGAAAATAATTTTTCTGGATAATTCTATTAATTAAATTTAAATTATTGGGCTGATTATAGATTAAGAATATTAATTAGGTATTACAAATTAATATTGGACCAGGTTATAGATTAAAAGTAATAAAGTAGAATTTATTCTAATTAATACTTGAGATTCTGATTATGGTATTGAGTATATTTATTTTCATATTAATTAGGCTGTGTGGGAGTAGGTGAAAATATCAATTAAGTTTGTTATGCAATTAGGAGTTGATTATAAATAGAAACCCTTGCCGAAAAAAAAAGAGGTTTTTCCATACCACTAGTCTCTGAGGAGTCTCTTCCCTTAGAATCCGTGTCTCATGTGTTGGTGATCGAGGTGAATCCGACGAGAAAAACTAGAGTGTATTGTTCGAGATGCGGTCGTTGGTGCCCACACCTCGAGGAGGGGCGGAATTGAAGACCTTGGTGCGGGAGTTGTTTGACCCTGCTAGCCCGACAAATCTATAGCAATAACAAGTATAGATATGATCTTCACCTTTGATATTAATATGTGTTTGCATGGGTTCTGAAAATAGATTTTACGAAAAATTTTAAAACCCTAAATTCCCATTGCGTTTTGATTTTATTTCCATCGGATCGATTAGCCGAATTCTTCTCATTTTAAGGTTAATGTTGAAGATTCTGCGGAAAGTTGGCTGGTGTGTGGATGAGATAGGCAGAGACCGTGGGGTTCCGGTTTCGTGGTTTAGGATCGAGGACCTAGGTTCACATCCGGGTTTGGTTGCAAATGGCTTTAGGTACTCGCCTACATTTCGACAAAGCATTTTCATCCCTCATCTGGATGGCGGAGTCGAGAAAGGACCAAACCGGACGTTGAGGATATCTTTGAGACTTGTGTGATGGAATTGAGGGAGTTAGGATACTCATTTGGCATAATGGAGTTTACTTTCTGATCTTGATTATCGGGCGGTATAGAGATGGCTCCGTTTAGTATGGCGGGAAATGTGGGACCGGTGTCTTTGGGATATGAGGTTAGTGAAAGGGCGGTAGGCGAATTAAGGTGCGGATCACTTCGAGAAGAGAAAGTGAAAATTGTCAGTGATAACTTGAAGACAACAAGAGATAGACGAGAAAAGTTATGCGGTTCTTGATCGTAGAGATACCGGTTTGAGATAGGTGTGAGTCTTCTTGGATTTCCGTGGAAGGGTGTTTTAAGATTTGGAAGTAAAAGAGCTGGCTTCGATCCGAGATTTATAGGACCTTATGAAGTTGTGAGCAGGTGGGCCCGGTGACTTCTGAGTTGAAGTTACCCCCGGAGTTATCAAGGATTCATGATACATTCCGTAATAGCCGATGTTAAGGAAGTACATCCGAGATCCTTCACATGTGTTGAGAAAGCCAGTCACGATTAAAGAGAGAACGACCTGAGGAAATACCTGTACGGATTGTAGATCGCAAGGAACAAGTGTTGAGGAATAAGGTGATTCCTTTAGTTAAAGTACTATGGAAGAATCATGAGAGGGAAGCAGCTACTTGGGAGCCAGAGGCTCAGATGCGCCGTCAGTATCCTCAATTATTTTCCGAATGAGGTACTTTCTTTTCCTTTGAGTTTAGTTTGTTCATTTTGAGGACGAAATGTTCTAAAGGAGGGAGAATTTGTAACGCCCCGTCCCGAGAGGGTGTACGGTACATGTCTTTGTAGGGCGCATATGTGTGCAGATTTTCTTAATTATTTAAGTGCGTGTAATATTTTTGTAAGTAGTTTTAAGGATGAAATTGTGAAATGATAAATTGATTGAACTCGAGATTTCGTACTATAACGAGGGGATAAAGTTGTAATTTTCCAAAAAATGAGATGAAGGTCATAACAAAGAAGATTGTATGCTATTTTAGAAATAGAAAAATAGTGAATAAGATGTAGTTTGAGAGACCCGACTTGTAATTAGGAAAGATGATAATATAAAGGAGTTGAGACAAACAAACATTTCATTTTTGGTCTCACAAAGCTAGGGCTTCATATAAAGGGAGAAGAAAGGGAAGAGAGAGGAAGAGAAGAGAAGGAAGAGGAAGGGAGAGGGATTCGTTATGTTTTCCGTGGAATCTATGTAAATTCAATGGAATTAATCAGACATAGTATGAATTTAGGATTTTACTTAGGGTTTAGTTATAGAACTACAAACCACAATACAAGTGTGGTGGAATTGTTTGGGTAAATTCCATATTGGTTTTGAGAATAGTTGTAAAGAATGTTGGAGTTTTTAAAGAAATCAAATCCAAAAATTTGGTAAAACCCACATTCTTGTTTGGCTACTGAATTAAGTTATAATCATCAAATGAATTGATTCAATTGGTAAAGAAAGAATAGAGATAGGGATACAAATTTATAAAAAGGGACCAATAGCAAATTGTAGCTGTAAGGCTCTAAATATGGTTGAGGCGAGCTCGTGTAGCTCGCTGGTTATGCTCTGTTTTGGAGTATTGTTATAGTGTTTTTGGCCATAAGTGGAGTTTCCCTCATCCAAATTGATTGATTCAAATTATCGAGTAGAATATAGGCTTCTAGGGAATAAGTTAGATGAAGGAAGTGCGCCACAGAATTATGACTTAAAATTGCCCGAAATTTTCAAAAGTGGGTATATTGCAGATTACATTATGCCAATATGAGTAATCTAGATGCCAAATAAAATCTTGAGTTTTGGTGATCCAAATTGGATGATTCCAATTGGAGAAGAAACCTTAGAACCATAGCTTCAAATGAGGGAAGAAACCATTTCCATGTTATGGAGTTAATACCCCAGAAATCAAGGATAACAGTAGGTGATTCAGTGAGCTAACCAATTAGGCATAAAAAAAAGGCTGTAACTTGTGTTATGTGGTTGAGGGCCTTAGAGAAGGAATTTTAAATTTAAAATTTAAAGAGATGTCATTGGATATATAAAGGACTTATCTGGAGAGTTTAATAATGTTTGAGGACCGTTTGAATAATTTTTGGGTAATAAAGTTCAGAGAGTATTATTGGAAAAAAGTTTGACAAAATGAGTGGTTTTTTTTGTTAGGGACTTTTTAGTGCTCAAGGGTAAATTGTTCATTTCGCTTTATATGAATGTTGTGTGACCCTAAAGTGACTTGCGGTGTGAAGTATGTTAAGTTTTACGCTATCGCAGCGATTAATGTTTCGGCCGTCGTTTGAGTGTGTAGGCTAAAAGCAAAAGCGGGAAAGTTTTGGAGTCGTGCTCAAGTTTTGGTAAACAAAAAGGTGAATGTTATAAACTTATTTTTAATTACTAGTGTATTATTTATAAATCTTTTTACACTGGTATGTTATGGTTTTAAATTGTTAAACCATATTTCAAAAAGCAAGCAAGCAAAAACTATGTTTTATAAAACAGGCCTTATGCGCTAGCTAAATTATTATATTGTGACGTAGACCAAGGTCATTCCACCATATTTACCGGAAAAGGGAAGTGAGCCAAGGCCCTTCCACCTAGGTGATCGGACCTAGGTCCTTCCACCGGCACGAGTTGGAAGCCAGGGCTCTCGTGTTTTACTGAGAACGACAAGCAAAGAAAGGCCTCTAGTGGTTGATCTTGATTTATAACCATTTTTCACACAGTTTTGAAAATCAACCACTGGTAAAAAAGCGGTTGAGCCTAGGTTCCCGCATTTATGAAAAGTTTTATAAACTTTTAAAGCAAAGCAAGCAAGAGGTATATGAAAAATTTTATAAACCTTTAAAGCAAGCGGTTGAGCCGAGATCCGTGTTTAAAGTTTTATAAACTTTTAAAAGCAAAGTAAATCAAAGCAAGCTTGAGGTCTATGGAAAGTTTTAGAAATTTTTAAAGCAAAGTAAGCAAGCAAGCAAAGAGGTTTATGAAAAGTTTTAGAAACTTTTTAAAGCAAAGCAAAGCGAAACAATGACAAGTTTGAAAAGTTTTACAGAAACTTTTTAAAGCGGATCAAGCAAGGTTTGGAAAATGTCTTGTAAAGAGAGTTTCACAGTTTAGAGATATTTCGAAAAGCAAACATTTTATAAAGCATACACTCAATTTCGTTTAGGTCATTATTTTGTTCTTTAAAAACTATTTTTGCACCAGGTACGAGGCACGGACCTTTGGAGCATATTAAGTTCTCGACTTTTGTATCGATCACTATATTAAATAACTTATGTAAGGAAATACTTTGAAATTTATGGAGTTGAGCATATGTATGTACATAGTTTGTATTGTGAAAAATATGATGAGCTTTGAGGCTCTTTGAATGGGAATGTGTTGGTTGCCATATTTTCAAAGTGTAAACTATATATCTGAGGTTTTGGGATTTGTCACGTATGTAGTTATTATGCTGCGAAATTTTATAAAATCTGAAGTTTAGAAAGGAAAAATTTTTTTATCTGGGTTTCAGCAAGCAACACGACCGCTTCTGAGGATTCTCTAATTAGAGAGGGTTGCATTGGGGTGACGAACTTTGTGATGAATTGAGGGTGTGACGAGTTTCAATCGCTAAGATACATTGAACAAAACGTTAAAGCTTCATTCACAGTGTATGCCTCTGAAATGGAACCTTCTAGTCGAGCTTTATTTCTCACATATTTTTTCAATATGCATAAGTTCCTAAATACAAAAAAAAAATTTATAAAAATCAAAGTCATGTAGTATGTAATATGGTTGTACGAATATATTAATAATACAAATTTTAAAATCTACCTTTCAAATGGATACATCCATCGATAACTTACTGGTCCAGCAAGTTTCACCTCACGTGGTAAATGTACCTTTAAGTGTACCATGACATCAAAGAAAGCTGGTGGGAATTTCCTCTCAAGGTTGCACAATATTAAGATAATCCCTTGTTCTAGTTTTTCCAAGTCATTCACATATAATGTTTTTGCACATAAATTTTGGAAAAAACTAGACAACTCAGCTAATGTCGTACACAAATCCTTATTAGTCTGTTTTGAATACCAATAGGAAAGTAACACGTAACAAAACATATTGATCATGACTTTTAAACACGAGATTCTCCCATACTTAATCTTAATATTTCTTGATAAATTTGCGCATAACCATCGAAAATTTAAGCGGTTGTGAAGATTTGCAAAACTCTTTCCTCTCATCTCCAATTAATGTGTATCATGCATGAGGTTTTACTAGTTTGTCCCCCCGTACTTGAAGATGCAATTCTTTTCTTATATTCATACTAGCCAAATCCAAACGAGCTTTATTTGTGTATTTTTTTTCTTTCCTTCGATATTCAACAAGCTTCCCACAATATTATCACATAAATTCTTCTCAACATGCATAACATCAATATTATGCCTTAATTTCAACTTTGGCCAATACTCTAATTCAAAGAAAATACTTTTTTTTTTGTCCAATTTAGTTCTCTAGGCACTCGTTTTGGCTTTCTATCAACATTATTTGGATGCTTATCAGGCTTCATTTCTTTAAGAGCACATAACTGTTGCAATGTATCGTTAATGGAGAATACCTTCGTGGGTGGTCGATGCTCAGGTTTACCATCATATTGTTTACTCCTTCGCGAACTATGGTCTAAAGGCAAAAATCATTGATGACCAGTGTAACAAAGTTTACTTCTAATGCCTAGTGATGATAAGTCTTCATTACAAGGCTGACTGCTTTATATCCGCTGTACTCCGTCGGATAGTTCCCATAAAATTTGGAAAGTCATTGTATCCACAAAATGCAAGCATGCATGTGAAAGTTTTCTCGATTTGAAGCACCTCTAAATCTTTAATTCATTACCACAACTCTTTTAACTCCTCTATTAGTGGACGTAGGTATACATCAATATCTTTGCCTGGGGCTTGTGGTCCTGGGATTAGCAATGATAAATTGAAAAACATTTCCTTCATGCATCTCCATGGTGGCATGTTGTATTGCCACATGCTATAACTAATACTCATGGTTCCAAATGGATTGAAACCATCGGATTTGAAATAACTGTCGAACGATAAGTCTTGAAAACCAAGAGGGTACGGTGTCCATATCTTTCGAGCTTGAGTGGTGCCTTGAGGACACCGTCTCATTTGATTCGTTTTTCTTTATGCCACCTCATATCTATTGATGTATGTCTTGACATGAACAGTCTTTGTAGTCTTGGTTTAAGCGGAAAATGGCGCAATACTTTATAAGGAACTTTTTTCCCTTTGCCATGACACAACTTATATCGAGGTTCATCGCACACTGGACATGTGTCGAGAGTCTCATTCTCCTTCCAAATAATACTGTCATATTGCATGCATGGATTGAATTATACCCTAGAGCCCAATTCTCTTAACATCTTCTTAGCATCAAGTATGTCTTTGGAATGTTTGATCATACGGAAAAGTATCAATTAACAATTGGAGTAACATGTCAAAGGACTTGTCACTCCAACAATTAAGGACTTTGACATGCATCAACTTCACAAGAAATGTCAATGCAAAAAACTTTCTACAACCTGGCTATAATTCTTTATTAGCTTCATTAATCAAGTTTTCAAAATTTCCATGACTAGTTGATTCCTCTAAGTTTATATCTTGGTCTGCTGGTCCACATGCATCATTTAATGCATCAATAATACTGTCATCTAATAGTGTCAATAAAACAGCATCAATATACATCATTTTGTTCATTGGGTAGACATTCCGGGTTCGCCATAGAGAAAATCCATCTTTATTCTTTCCTCGAAAACCAAAATCAGATTAAATGGCGATCAATTGTCAACAAATCATTAGATAGTGCATTTTGACAATCTCGACATAGACAGCGTGTATTAATACATTGCAAGTGTTCTTGCAACTTGAATGAATAGCTTAACCCCTTCAACATAATCTCGAGACAACCCTGTTGTGATCTCATCTAACCCTTATCCATTCTTGTTATCCTATAAATAAGGTGAAATAATAAATAAATAAATATAACTTTCATATTAATCTAAGAAAAATGATTCCCTTTTTCTTATTCTTAAATTGATTTTCATAAAAAGTTTAGTCACCCTTAAATATATTATGCATGTCTCTTACTTTTCCTATTATAAATAAGGTGGTGGTTCCTTTCCCATTTAGGATTGCATAATATCAATTAGTCAATTACCATGTTCCTCGTAAACAAATTGAGAAATTTTTGACATTTCCCTATGGTTCTCCAAGTACATGAATTGGGCAAGACAAACACATTATTAGTTTGCTTGATTAAACAACTAATAATATGTCATCCTATCCAAATATGTACCCAGAGAACAATATGAATAAGCATCGTAATTTTCAAAAGGAATAACACCAATGGTTGACTTAATTGATATAGCATCCTAAATTGTCAAACGGACAATTCGAGGCATTATTAGGACAAATTACCAATCACATGGTAGACATATAAGTTGCAAACATGGTTGAGAGAAAGCCATTTTCATACATTTTGACTTATTTGTCTTAAACACATGATAAGAGATATTTTGTCCCTCTGAGTGATACTTGAATAGAATATACAGGATTTATTCATGCAATTTTATTAGTAATAATAAAATATGTGTGTGTTTCCTATACTTCTTCTATTAAGTTAAATTCGACATCTTAATTCTAATAACATGACAATATTACAACAATGACATAATATATAAATTCTAAGAAATGATAAAGTTATGATTACAACACTTTAAAAATAAGAAGATTATCAATCTTTACACACATGTGAATTTTATAATAATAATAATTATATTATAATAATAACAATAATAATAATAATAATAATAATAATAATAATAATAATAATAATAATAATAATAATAATATGTGTATTATCTTATTATTATTATTAAAACTAGAAAAATTTGACATGACACGTGAACACAACATGAACCCAACTATGAAACCTCGAGAAAATCCAAACTTTCTGAAAAAGGGTAAAATGGTAATTTCGATCAAAATTCAGAATTTTTCTAGATCTTGAATGATGAAACGAACTTCACCGTTGGAATCGTCTCGCGAAATATAGCTACCACGTTGAATTTCGTCGAATTCCGAGATAATCGAAATTTCACGTTTTTCGAGGCAACTGGGGTAGTGCGGGACACTTGTAAACCCCCACATGTCTAAATATCAATAATCGTCCAATTAGTTTTGTTGCAATTAACGTTCCCCTTTTTAACTCCTGAATCAAAGTATAAAAATGATAAATGAAAATGGTTATAAATCCCTAGAAATAAAGGTTTTAGGTTAAAATAACATTAAAAAATAGATAGGAATGTTGAAAACCTTAGAGTAATCCTATAAATGAATTTGAGTGTAGTGGCAAAATTGTAATTTTGAAGAAAAAAAAAACCCCCATGTGTAGCATGTCTCGAGGTGTACGAGTGATGCTTAAGTAAAGGGGCAATAAGTCACACCTGATGTCATTGTAGTATTTTTGGGAGTTGGGGTTCGAAGGAGACTGAAATTGTGAAATCATAAATTTATTTAACACAGGAATTTGTACTGGAAACGAGGGTAAAGTTGTAATTGATCAAAATGGGACATAAAGGACATAAGATGAGAAGAGAAGTAGGCCATTAAATAAATAACATAGGACTGAATTTTCAAATGATAAAGTGATTGAGGACCAACTTGCAGACAAGGCAAAAATGAGAGTATAAAAGGGGATGAAAACAAACAATTCATTGGTCTCATTTTGGCTAAGAATGCAAAATGTGGAAGAAGAGAAAAGAAGAGGAAGAAAAAGGAGAGGAGAGGAAGAAGAAGAGGGAGAAGGGCAAAAAGGTATGTTTTTGTATTGGAAACATGTGTATTTTGGGTTTTAGTATGATTTCTAGGGTTTTCCATGGAGATTAGTTCCTCATTTTTCTAGGGTTTTGTTGAGAGATCACCCGATTTGTTGAATTCATGTGGGTAAAACCCTAGTTGGTATGTAATAAACATGGAATCCTTCTATTTATATGGTTTTGTAGGAATTGGTGGACCTTAGGTTGAATTCTTGGGATTTTTACCTAGGGTTTGGTTATATGAGTTGATGCGTCCTGAGTGTTACTGGTGTGGTTTTGGATAAATTCCATGTTGGTTTTTGTGAATGGTTGTAAAAGGAGAATATTGGTTTTTAAGGAAATCTTTGTCGAATTTTATGCATTTGTTCCTTGCTGTATGGAATTAAAGTATAATCATCCAACTGAATTGATTCAATTGGTAAGAACTATAAGAGATAGGGATACAAATGTATATAAGGGACCCAAGAGCAAATTGTAGCTCACAAGAGATTTAAATATGGGTGAAAAGGTGAGCTCATGTAGCTCATTTGATTTATCTTCTGTTTTGGGTATTATTTGTAGTGTTTGGCCATAAGTGGAGTTTCCACTCATCCAAATTGAGTGATTAAAAATTATGGAGTAAACTAGAGATTCTAGGGAATAAGTTAGTTGAAGGAAGTGCATCTTAATTGTAACGAAAGTTCCCGAAATTTGTAAGTGGAGTTATGTCTGCAGTTATATTTATGGGGTGAGTAATCTAGATGTAAAATACAATAAGTTGAGTTTTGGTGATTTTAATTGGAGAAGAAACCTTAGAACCATGGATTCAAATGAGTGAAGAAAACATTTCTAATTTAAGGAGTTAAGACCCCAGAAATCAAGGATAACAGTAGGTGATTAAGTGAGCTAACCAATTAGGCATAAAAAAAAATGTTGTAACTTGTGTTATGTGGTTGAGGGCCTTAGAGAAGGAATTTTAAATTGAGAAATTTAAAGAGATGTCATTGGATATATAAAGGACTGATGCGGAGAGTTTCATAATGTTTGAAGACCGTTTGAATAATTGTTTGGCGTAATAAAGTCAGGAGTATTTGGAAAAGGTTTGCCAAAATGAGTGGTTTTTGTTAGGGGCTTTGGTGCTCAATGGTAAATTGTTCATTTGACTTTATATGAATGTTGTGTGACCCTAAAGTGACTTGTGTGAAAATCGTTAAGTTTCTACGCCTCCTTGACGATTAATGTTTCAGTAGTATTCGTTTATTTGTATGTAGGCTAAACAGCGGAAAAGTTGTGGAGTCGTGCTCAAGTTTTGGTAAACAAAAAGAGTGAGTGTTCTAAACCTATTTTTCAAATACTAGTGTGTATTATTATGAGCCCATTTTCTGGTTGATAGAGGCGAGAAGCGTGATGTGTAAAATGTATACTTATGTCGCAAGTGCACGCGTCGTATCAAGTATCTGATGTACCTAGAAATACGGATGTCGATCCACGGGGAAAAGTGCGTTGATTACTGAGTTTAGCCTTTGAATATTATCTGGATGTAAACTTTAAGTGACAAATTAACTAATGTGTGAGATTAAGCTAATCTAATTTATCTTAGTAATTTATTGTGTTATGGCGACTAGGGCTCTGTCTCCCCCTGGCACTTCTGATGGATTACTACCTAGAAAAATTACTATTCAGTCTATTCATGACTCATTGATGAGGGGTGATGATCGTGCCTACGAGATACCTCTCTCGAGGTATCTACCTATTTTCGCTAGCGGGGGTTGAGGTGTATCTACACTGACCCACGTGCTCGAAAGCGGCAAATGTTCAACCTTGAGTACCACCCTCGGAATCGGGATATCTCACATGTACCAAATTGACCAGATTCGCTTTATTCGAGATGCCTAAACATCCTCATCTTCGATCTCAGGATCTGGCAAAATCATGCCAATGTTGGCGGATATCACATGTATATAAATCACGAGATATAGACGGAATCTTATGATCATAAATAGCCCGAATAATATAAAATCCAAATCTTTAATCCATGCAATCATGACAGGGTTCAACAAAACCCTAGATATGAATCTAGAACATACTGGACGTAATTACACACGTTTTCCGTGCCCTTGTTTGTACGTTTTTTGATCTTGCTCGTTGTTTGCCTTTTTCTATATAGACTAAAACCCCTCAAATTAACATAATTACAAGAGCCTTACACTTCTCTTGCATATGTGTTACTTTGGATAATTTTGCTTGATAAAATAGTTTTCTCTTAATTGCTCATGATTTAAAAATAAGGGTCAAGTC
The DNA here is from genome assembly GCA_016808115.1 of Tetrastigma voinierianum. Lineage (NCBI taxonomy): Eukaryota > Viridiplantae > Streptophyta > Magnoliopsida > Vitales > Vitaceae > Tetrastigma > Tetrastigma voinierianum. The sequence continues at coordinate 91,703 of JAEQBH010003014.1, forward strand.
TATGACACTGCAAGTGCACATGTCATCTGAAGTAGTAAAATCTGAGATATAAGTCAGTATCATTCCACGAGAGATTGATAAGCGAGTCTGAATCGGCTTCTGACTACTAAAATTTCATACTATTTGGACATCAAAACTCATAATGAAGAAGTTTTATCTAAACAGCACAAATTAAAAATCCCTATACTATTGAATATATTCAAATTAAGCTAAAACAAAGTAAATGAATAAATAAATTGTATAAAAGAATGGATTGAATCGGTTTCTATGAGAAAGCGAAAACTATCGATGAAATACAATGGAACGGTCGATTCCGGCACTAAAATCCATTGCTGCATTTTATGTATGTATCTTATTTTTGTCAAGATTTCCCAATTATTGGAATTAGTTTCTCCCATATTCACTAATTGATCTCCCTTGCTTCTCTCGAAGATAAGATCTAACCAGCTACCTGTATTCCAAATTTTCTTGCAAGATCTGGGTGTTTTTCACTCTCAAATACTTCACACGTTTCCTGTTGGCGGCGGAGACTTTTGCTTTACCTTCTAAGGATTTTAGCAAGAATTTCTACTACTCAATTGGTGGCAACCTTGAGATCATGGAGTTCATCCCTTTCCCTTGATTAGATCTAATCCTAAGCAGAGTTGGAACTTCTGTAGATTAAGGTGAACTCTACGATTATTTATATTGTTAAATACACCTCCAACTTCAATTATGAGCGAATGGAGATTTATCAAAATGAACTCAGAGCTCAACGGTTCGTCAATGGTAGTGAACCTTACCCGAAAGAATGTCTGTGAACTCTCGGGAATCTCAGGTCTACGTATTGTCATGCGAGGCGTCCTAGATATCGGAGTAAGATACAATTACCAATGCAGTGCTAGGTACTACTATTGGGAACTTATCCATTAAGCGACAGATTAAGTAAAGTGAGACACAATTAATTCTCGTAAATTGCGGGAAAAATTTGTAACTAAATGTAAATCAAATCCGGTAGAGCTTCAAGTTCTGAATTCTTTGCATTCTGCGAATTAAGGAAATGGAGCAGATCACTGCAACCACTATAATTGCAATAAAACTGAGAATAAATGAATTCCAGAAATTTGTTTAGATTTCATAAATTTTCATGCAATAATACTTAAGAAAAATAACATAACTAAAAATCCAGCTCTACTCGTCTCTGCACGATTCCATACTAAAACGAAAAATTAAACTAAAAATAAAAAAATAAAAATTCTATAAAATATACCTTTGAGTTCCTCTTCTTTTCCCTTTACGAGTAGTAGAAGGCGAGTACACTTTACTATTCTCAAGCTATCTATTTATCTTGTAAAAGAATGCGGGTCGAATCCTCCAAAATGCTTGTTGGAAATCAGCCCGACTCAGCGTCTATGTCGCGACCTCGGGTTGATGTCGCGACATGGACTTGTCTTGATTGCTCATGATCAGTCGTGACCTCTTTCTTTTAAGTTGCAACCAGTTTGTCATGCAACAACTTTGATCAGTGGTCGAGACATCGTGTGTGGTCGCGACTTCATTTGCTCAATGTTCCTTCAGTGTTGATGTCGCGACCTCGGTTACATGTCGCGACATCATTGTCTTCCTTTTCTTCCAGCTTCTAAGTTGTGACGTCAGTTTTTGGTTTCAACCACTTTGTTGTTTGTATGATGACATCATGTTGTGACTCTGATTCCTTTGGTCGCAATTGTGTTGGTGGTCTTCTTGTCTTCATATGCTGATTTTATGTCGCGACATCATGATGATATCACGGCGGCACTACTTCATTCCTTTTCTTGAGTTTGCAACCTCGGTTCTACGTTGCCTTCATTTCCTTCTTCCACTTATTTTCGGTCGGCGACCTCGGTTTCATGTCGGCGACATCATTTCTTCACCCTTCGAAGCTTTTTCTTGGTCGCGACCTAAATTAGTGGTCGCAACATCGTGTCTAATCCTTGACTTGTAAAAGGTCGCAAGTTCAGTTCCTTGCAAGTGCTTCTATTTGGCTATAGGTTGCGACCTCCTTTCAAATTCTATCTTTGGTTGCACTTTGAATCTTCCTGTATTTATGTCGCGACATAGTAGTGATGTCGCGACATGAAATGGAACCTTGTATTTAAAAACCAGTTGCAACCTCTTTCTTTTGCAAAGACCTCTCTTGTGGCTTCATAGACGGATTCTTGTCGCGACCTCAGAGTGGTTTCGCGACATCATTCATATCCTTTTGGTGTCGCGACATCAATTTCTTCATTTGATTGTTCCTTTAGTCTTATTACGTTTTCTTTGCGCCTCCACCCGATCCGACTTCACTTGTTCGATTTTGAAGTTCTTCTTCAAAGCCAAATTTGTTGATGTAAGTGACCTGGAATGGCTAGGAAGCAGGAAACATTCTATCGCAACTTAAATTTCCCGATCGTGAGCCTCAATTACTGCTGCGAGGCTGATTTCTTCGATTTTGCTGAATTTGAGTTTTGTTGTATTTTCTGAAATGAAATTTGAGTCAATTATCCACTTTTCTTCCAAACAAATCAAAATTTATCGCATAATAAACTCGAGAGAAAAATGGATTAAAAATCAAATGAGTTTTAAGTCATCAAAAATTCCCCAAACTTAAAATTTTGCTTGTCTGAGCAAAGAAAGAAGAATTGTTTGTCCTCGAGCAAATAAGCTTAGAAATTTTAAGAACATTTTTTACGATTCATACCACAGTCTTTCTCATTCCACCTTCGATGTAGATTAGAATACCTTATCATTTTAAATTTCGGTTTGATTCAAGAATAAGGCATGGTCTATTTCTATCACAAAATTCTTGATAAACTAATGTATTTAAACGAGTTTATTCAACAAGTCTTGTTCTGCGTGTGTGCGATTCTTGATCCTTTTTCATCTTCATATTTGAATTTAGTTAATCTTAAGGAGTTTTCTTAGGCTTGTTGTCAAAATTCAATAAACTGTTTTTCATATTGATCTCGCTAATGTAAGAGTAAATCCAACCTTCAAATCAATGAGGTCTTCGGGCTTGTAATGTTGGGCTTGGAAATAATTGGGTAGATAATGGAAAATTTAAGTTGTAAATCACCGGTTCCACCTTTTCTCTATACTTGTTGCCTTCAACTTTCACCTTTTCTTCTTTGTTCTTCTTGATTCTCTCTTCAATCTTGGCACGATTCATCTTCATGTTGAATTCTTTTAGGGAATTTCAATTTCCATATGTACTATTTAGAGCGATTCCTTTGTTTCTTGACTCTTTGCTTTGTTTTTCTAGAATTGGGAATAGTGCAATGTTTTGTCTTCTTAGGCTTTCTATTACTCTTAGAGAACTTTGGGCTAGCTACTCCCATACCAGTTGGCATTAGGGTACTAGGTGTTAAAACACACTTACGAGCTTAATTGTTCAAGGGAAATACGCCACAAGACAAAACTTATTCCCTTATTTCACTAGCTTCTGCTTCTTTACTTCTTCACCTCCTTCATTGTAAAAATTTGGAAATATTTTTCCCCCAAACTTGTTTCTTCCTTTATAGTAAACTTTTTTTTTTGGACTATAAACTGGATAATATGGGCTCTTTGCTGCAGGTTTATTGCAAGGAAGGGAATTTCGATTTTCAGTTGTTGTTTTATTGAAGAAATAAGGCTTATTTGGCTAAAATCAAGGCCCAGAGAATATGTAAGCATATATTGAGGTAGGCTTAAGAAAGCTCAATGCCAAGGATGGCCTCTATCATTTCTTGTTGAATTGTTTTCACCTAAGATTTAGCCTCAATCTCTGATAATTAAACAAGTTCTAGGATGTGGACTCGATCTGAAATTCCCGAGAGAAAGATGTTCCTAATTCCTTTCAAAGTTTCATAAAAAAGTTTTGTTGACCAAGGTGTATTATTTCTTCAAGACTTGTATTTAATTCTTGTCTACTTACATTATTTCATCAGTGTTTTTGTTCCATCAACAATAACAATTTTCCAATTCTTGCGAAACTAAAGTAAGTTAAACAATGCGAAATGATACTAATTTCCAAGTTAATAGTTCACGCCACTGATTATTCTGAATTTACGATTCTTGAGAAAAACGAGTGACTATTGATTCTTGCACGAGAAGAAATGACACGAAACAAATTTGATATCATATTCATCAATCCAAATAACATCCTATTTATCCCACAATCAAATTTTCATTCAGTAGAAACTATCTAACAAGCAAAAAAAATATTTATAAAATGAGAATTCAATCAAACAAGGGACAAGTAGGATGAACCAAATCAGTTTCCATTAAAATTTTTGGGAATGTATATATGTATAACATGCTAAAACCTTCAGTTTCCCTTTCTTCTCTTGTATGCCCTTTTAGGTATTATGTTGGGAGATACACATCAAAGCGAGCTACTTTGGGGATCAAACCTAGGGAATTTTATTTCAGCTTTTGCCTCTCTGGGGGAAATTCCTTTGCCCTTCTATGAATGTTTCATTATTTAGTTGCCTTTGCCCACGAATGAGCGTATCTTGCGTCTCCCCACTTGGTTATTTGTTTCCTTCCACCTCGAGAGATACATTCGAAGCTGACTTGGATAAATCGATTGATTAAGTCCATACTTTCCAACCATGTTTCCTTCTATACTCATCATCATTTTCCGGTCTCTTGATCTCTTTCTTTCATTATCTTCTCAAACTCTTTGAGCAGGTTCCTTATATATATGCTTGAACCCATCGATCTTTCTTAGCATATTTATGTTCCATTTCTCTCCTTCTCATGTGATGTTGACAGTCGGTATCTCTTTTGAGCGATTATTGTGAAAGCTTGCATGCATGTGCGTATTCTTCCATCATCTTCTCTTCTTGTTTCAGCCAGCTCCTCCTTATTGTTCTTCCTTCTCTTATTCTCAATTTCTTTATATTTGTCTTCCTTACATTGTAGCCTTCATGAATTCTTCTTTGATCGCTGTTGCCTTTCCCATTTTAGTTCTCTTTCCTCATTTCCTTTTCATTGTTTTTAGCATTTCCATTATTTGTTTCCTTATGCTCACGGATATACAGCGAGTATTTTGTTCTGCTTACGGAGATAAAGGATATGTTAGGCTTTAATCTGAAGGTTCTTCTTACCTTGGAAGGACAACATGCAGTGCCTCCTCCATTTCTCTTACTGGGTTTGCGTCTATCCTCTTGCCACTGTTTTGCATCTAATATCATCCACTTCCATGCGCTTCTTTCCTTTGGAGGCCCTCTTGTCACTCAGTGAGGATAGAGGAGACAGGGACATCTTTCTTCTTCCTCCCAATTTCCTTTCACTTTGCCGGAAACGAGAGTCTAGTAATGAGTAGGCGGGGTGAGAAATCAGAATCTCCTTTTATTATATGATGGTACCCTCTGATTGATTCTTCGATTAAGCATTCCCGTATTTATTTGAATCCTTTCAAAAGGCACCTTCTGAGGATAGCTACGCTCGACTATGCAAGGTGTCAGTAGAGTACTATTCTGAGAACATATAAATAAAACGAACCTTGCCTCTTGTGAGAGCTCTACTTTTGATGGCATGGTAGGGATTCTTCTTCGTCACTTCCCTTTCCTTCTCATCCAGTCCAACCCAGGTTCACTATTTTTTTCATATTTTGGGTTTTCTGACAATTTCTTGTATTTCGACCCATGCTTGAAATCTCTCGTTCGCCTTCATTGCCTTCTATCGTCGAGGGCACACCCAGACACCTCTCTCGAAAACCAGAATATCTTAATTCTGCATGTTTGCATAGAATTCCCTTGGTAGAGTTGAAAATCCACAGTGCTTTGTGCTCCTGAAAAGAATGCCCATTACCTCTTTTTCTATTACTTTGAAAATGAAATTAATTTGCCAAAACCTCTTTCGCAGATAAATTCTTTGTTCCATAAGTCTTTAGCTTCTTCTGAAATGAAGTCTTTTTCTTCCTCTGCTACTTCTCTCTCAGGTAGCTCATCCTCCTCCTATTGGTTTCCTTTTTCAGCATTTACTTCTTCTTCAAGTTGAGTCTCCGATTGAGCTGTACTATTGACATTTATCACGCCAGTTTCGTCGATCGGTTTGTTGAGATTGTTGACTTCATCTTGGTTTTAACGCCGCCAGTTAAAGGTTTGCGAGGGTATTCTTGAGGCTTTACGGTTCCTAAGGTTTTAAGATTCAAAAGATGGATGCGGAAATGGAAAGGGTTGGGTTGGATGCAGTTCTTTGGAATTTGAAGTGGAATAAGCCATTTGGGTTTAATGTCATGTGACGCTAATAAGTCAGGCAGTAACTATTGGGCCTCTAAATTAATTATTTTCAATGAATTTTATTTTTTACTACTGGACACCCAAAATGAGAGGTTTAAACCTTCTTTATTTGACTTCAAGACTATTCTGGTCGACTTCAAAATTTTTGGTTGTGACCTGAAATGTGGTCTGACGGAAAATGGTGTTGCAACATAAAATGTTCTTTCCCTCAGCTATTTCGATCGTGACCTGGGTTTCATTATTTTGACTTTCTTTCCACTTTTATTTTCACCTCTAGCAATTCTTGGTTTAACTTTTGAATTAATGTTAAGCCCAAGCATAAACACTCAAATTACAACAATTTTCAATTTTATTCCAATTCCAATCAAAGAACTACAACTTCGACTCATCTTAAATCATGCAAAAAAAAATTCAACCTTCCACTATGCATCACATTCAAAACTTAAGCACCCAGCAAGGTAAAAATTCCCCGAACTTTCCAATCATGTATATCAAGACAAACTTTAAAATCAAATCAGAAAAGATATCGCTTTTTATTCTCTTATCTTGATTGATTTGATTGCAAATATTCTTTTCTTGCGATCTTCATTATCTGTAAAACTAAAAATAAATAAAATATTCTTTACCTACTCTTGATATCGATAATGAATAAAATCAAATTAAGCTATTAGAAATTTAAACACGAAATTTATGAAACTATAACAAGAAAAACAAAGATTTAAATCAAGCTGGTGTGGATTGCCTTCCTGGTACATCGATTTTAATCTTTAAGTGGACTTCTGGCTGCCATTGTTACATTTCCTTGATTTCCTTTGTTAGTGAAGGTTACTCTTATAATTGCTTTCTCCCAGAATAATGCTAATCTAGGCATTAACTTTAGACTCCTCATGATTCTTTGGTTCTAAGTGTCATTGCTAAATGTGTGCTTGATACCATTGTAAATGAGTCCGCTCCATTGGACTTCGGCTTTCTGAAGAGTCTTAGTGCAGGTTGAACGCAGAACGATCTCACGCCTTGAATTCCCTCCTCAAAATTCGTTGATCATGCCATTTTTTGTTTTTATCATATAAATTTTGGCACTATCATAGGCTTCATTCCTCAACTCTTCCAATTCTTTTAACTGGAGTAGCCTCTCTTCCTTAGCAGCTTTAAAATCAAAATTAAGCTTCTTGATGGCCCACATAGCCTTATATTCTAGCTCAAGAGGTAGGTGACAAGGTTTTCCCAGACAAGCCTGTATGGGGACATTCCAATGGGAGTTTAAAGGCGGGTTACGTATGCCCGAGTGCATCATCGAGCTTGAACCCGATCTCTTCTGCTTTGGAACTTGATGCTTTCGAATTTTCTTTATTTCCTGTTGGAAATTTCGACATATTTGTTTGAGGATGATAAGCCCGAGCTCATAATGTATTTGATACCATACGCTCATGAGTTTGTCAAACACCTTATTTGCAAAATATTCTCCATCAACAATTATAGTTAAGATTGTTCCCGAATCACATTTGAGAATATTTCTTTGTAAAAAATCCTGGCTTATATTGGCATCATTCTTGTATTCGCCTCTGCCCGTTTTGATACATAATCCCGCATTAGGAGTATGTATATATTTCCAAATGAAGCTGGAAAAGGCCGCAAATCCAATTCCCATACATCGACAATTGCACCCCACAGGGATACCTTGGGGGCATCTCATGCCTTTGATATTTCCCATTCTTTGGCATTGATCGCATAACTTCACCCATTAACTTGAGTCCTTAAAAATATGGTAGGCGGTAAAATCACGGTAGAGAATTTTGTAGGTTGTTTTATCTCTACAAATGTCCTCCATATGGTGATGCATGACATTCTTGTAAAATCTTGCTTTGCTCGCATAAGGTACATCCTTATAATCGAGATTAAACTCTCTTTTAAATAATAATGGGCCGTCGGATGTAGTACTGTTGTTGATCCTTAGCTTCTTTCTGTTGTGGCTGAATTACGGTGGCATAATTCCTGGCTAAAGAAAACAATATCGACATACTCAGGGTGATTAGGTGACAAATGAAATATTGCTCCTCCCAGGAAAATTTTACGCTATTTCTGCTTCTTTCTTCTTGCTCTGATGGGTTTCTCTACTCTTGACAAGTGATCAGCTATCACATTGTCACTACCCTTCTTGTCTTTTATTTCTAAATCAAATTCTGTAATAATAGTACCCACCTGATCAATCTTGGCTTTGCTTCTTTCTTTGCTATTAGATATTTAATTCTTTATGTCCGGTCGTAACACATATAAGCAACATGGGACCCAAAATCTTATGTTTTAAGTGCCACTTCCACATGCAAATACTAATGTCGCATCTCATGCCCCAGTGTTAAGAATAATTTTCTTGACCTTTATTAAGTTTATTTAACCATAGTGTGCTGTTAGCAATTTCTTGCAATCTTGTCCCAATGCGACTCCATTGCCAAATCCTTTTGGCGTCACCCACATGATTTCAAATTTTTACATTTAATCTGGTTTTTCACTTTGGTGGGGCTTCAACTAATCTAGTTGATTTCTTCGTGCTTTATGGCAAGATTCATTAAAAGTAGAACTTAGTATCTTTCCACGATTAATCTGCGCTGAGTGATTAACATTTGCAGCGTCTGATCGTCTTCTATAAAATCGACATGTCACCAAAAACTTACCATGTCTAAGAAACTTGATTCCACTTGTGTAGTGGGTGGCATTAGATTTCTTATAATTGAAACTTTTGCTTGGTCTACCTCAAGCCTGGCACGAGAAATCCATGTGCCCGAAATGATTTCATACCTTAACCGTAAAATGGCATTTTTTCCCGGTCGACTAGATTCTTGTCTTTGCACCTTTGAAATCTGTCCCAGGTTTTATGCGAGCGCATTTCAGAAGCCCGGATCCATACAGCGCCAAATCATCCGCGAAGATCTTCACTGGCTTCTTACGCTAGATCGAGAAAAGATAGACATCATGCATCTTTGGAAGGTACGGGGGCATTACACGAACGAATGGCATTCTCCTAAAAGCAAAGTACCAAATGGGCATGTAAAAGTGGTTTCTCTGATCTTCGAGGTGCGTACTTAATTTGGTTACCATCCAGGTATCCATCAAGAAAACAAAATGAATTGTCTGCCAGCCTATCGACTATCCCGATCAATGAAAGGCGAGGGGAAAATGATCGCTTTTCACGGTTGCGATCCATTGATTTTGCATGATCGATACCACCCTCCATCACAATCACGGTTCTTGTGAATTAGTTCATTCTTTTCATTTTTCGATCACGGTGAATCCACCTTTCTTGGGAATACGTGCCTTCAGGCTTACCAGAACTACTCGATATAGCATAAATAAAACACGCATTTAACCATTTCACTTAACTTCTTTTAACAACTTCTTTCATTCTGAGTTTAAGCTGACCTCCTTTGATGCTTTCGATAAAGTTTTACATTATCCTCCCGACAATATTTTGTGCATGCAAATGGAGAAATGACCACGCCAGTCTCGATTACCAGCAATTGCTTCCTTGTATTTTCTCAAAATTACAGCAACTTGTTCTGCCAAACGTAATTCAATCGCGGTGATATATCCGCTAGTTTTTCTCTTTTAAGTTCTAAAAACTCATATTTTTAAATGGTAGGCAATTCTTTCAATGTCAGCCCTTATGCACTAGTTTCTTCATCATGAGTTTGTTGTTTACGATTTGCTTACTTCATCTTAATTGTTTTCATTTATGCCTAGAACCGTTTCCTTGTTAAAGCGGAATTTGAAGCCCGGTCACTTCACGATCGAAGACTCAGGAATCACGAAAAATTCATCTCAATTTCATTGATAGAGTATTGAAGGATACAATTAGAATTCAATTCATCATTGAGAAGACTATTGTTTCTTACAGCCATACAATTGTCTTCCTCTGCATTATGATGTTCCAGACTCCTATTAATATTAAAATGCACTGCTTCATTTCCAACCACAGTGTAGATTCAACTTGCATACGTCTGTATCGCGAGATGGCTCAGGTTGCTAAGAAGGTCTTTGACCTTGAAGGAACTTGTGTATCTTCCTCCATCTGGATGATAATAAAATCCAGCTGGGAAGATGAATTTCCCGACCTTGACAAAGTACATCTTCCAGGCCCTTATACAGTTTATTGCCATAGATCATCGGCCATGCACGAAATGTAATTGTTGTTGGGGTAAGTTCCCCCGAATTAAGTCTCTATACAAGCGATAGAGGCATCAAATTTATACTTGCTCGAATCACTTAAAGCTTTCTTGAATTCATATTTCTAGGTATGGAGAGGCGGGAATGGTAAACTTCGAGTCCTTCATCTTTCTTTAGGAGCTTTTCTTCGGATAATGGCATGATGCTTGATCGAGTTAACTATACCCTCCTCGGTATCTTTCTTTTCTTGCTTTCAGTATTTCCTTGAGAAATTTTGCATAAAGGAAGGCATTGGCTAATCACCTCTTGCAAATGGGATATTTATTTCTATTTTCTTGAAAATATCCGAATTTAGAAGGCATTCATTCTGCTGTGACTTACGAGAGTCTACGTGGAAATAACTGCGAAGGTGTATAGAGTGCAGTACTCCTTCACTTCTTTTACGGTCATTACTTTATTTCGATTTGTTCGGTCTGTTACATTCTTCTCTCCTTCCTTTTGGTCTCTTCTTTTTTACGCCTCGAGTCTCTTGCTTTTTCTTTATGTTGTTTGTTCTTTGCTCAAATCCTTCCCACTTAATTGAATTGACATGCGGATCTTTGGGTTCTTACGAGAGTATCGCTGGGAATGTACCCTTGCTCACGATTTGGCATGTCGAGGGCTAGTTGCCCACTTGTGTCTCAAATTTTTATTGAGGGCACTAGCATTCTTCACGAAACATTTGGTGCTCCGAGACTTGAAAGCTTCTAAGTCGATGGTTTACATTCATGGAATTGTAATAGCCTCTTGTTGTCCCCGTGGCGCGACATTTTGTTCTTCAAATGGTTGAGTCCTCCTCCGTCACGATATTCATTTAACTCACCTCCTTGCTAGCTGCTTTGAAACAGTGGCCTGTTCAAATGCCTGCGAGATTAATCATTACCTTGGGCCTTGTAATGCCCCTCCACCATATGAGAAATTCTCATGGTTCCTCTGCTATTTCCTCTTGAAAACTCAGATGGAGCTTTCATATTGCATTTTTCCAGGTCTTCTATCAGATCTCTCGGCTCTTCAGCACTTTTACGTTTGAATGCTTTGCAGCATGAAGCATCGATAATACCCTTAGATGTATCATTTAAAGCATGATACACTATGTCATTAAGGTCTTCAAATCTGGCACATGCATCGGAAGGAGCATTTCTTCGACAACCTTTTGAATCTTTCCCAAGCTACATATGAGCTCTGATCTTCCCTTGTTTGATACTATTATCTCTCTTCTTCTCTGCGAGTGAGAGATGGGGGGAAAGAATACGCCCGATAAGGCTTCTGACTACGCCCAGTATCAATAGAACCATATGGTAATGATTCATACCATGTGGCGGCTATATCTCTCAGAAAATGGAAGAGATGCAATTTTATCACCCTCGGCCTCACCCCATTCGACTTCAGGCTGTATTCGCCATCTGAAATCTTCAGTGTTCGTTTGGGTCTTCGGTGGGATAGTGATTAGTAGCGATATTCTTGAACCATTATGTCAGCGGCTTTAGTTGAAATTATTTGCATCTACGTTGAAAATTTATCGATTGCGGGAATATTCTTCCTTAATAATAACCGGCCTCGAAATCCTCCATTGTGTGTCGGTAATGGGGAGGCCTTCTATTTGCTATCCTCTGTTCTTAATGCGGTCATGTCTCTCATACGCCGCCGTGCGTTTTACGCTCTTTTGTCTTTCGAGCTCACGAGTGTTTTCTCGATTCAGTGTCTGCTTTGGAATCGGTCGAAATCTTGTTCCTATCCATTAAAAGTTTTCCTGAAATCAAAACACACTCAAATTAATAGAGATTAGTCAAACCAAACAAATATTTTCAATATGGCTTGTTAAAGATTAGTGGCTAAAATAACCCTTTGCGCAAGCTATTTTTGTTCTTTTCTTAAAATGTCAATTAGTATTTCCTTAACTTGTCGAATATTGATCTATTTAATTCTTTCAATCCCCGGCAGCGGCGCCATAAAAACTTGTTTGCCTTTTTCTATATAGATTAAAAGCCCTCAAATTAACATAATTACAAAAGAGCCACCGCCTCTTGCATACATATTTACTTTTGGATAATTTTCTTGATAAAATAGTTTTCTCTTAATTGCTCATGATTTAAAAATAAGGGTCGAGTCGTGACCTTTGCCAAGTGCAGGTCATACAAGTAGTAAAATCTGAATGTAAGTCAGTATCATTCCATAGAAATTGATAGCGAATTACGAATCTCAGCTACTGACTCACTAAAATTTCATACTATTTGGACATCAAAACTCATAATGAAGGTTTATCTACTTATTTTCAAATTAAAAATCCTATACTATTGAATATATTCAAATTAAGCTAAAACAAGAAAGTAAATGAATAAAAATAAATTTAATACATAAAAGAATGGATTGAATCAGTTTCTGTGTGAAACAAAGCTAACTCAATGAAATCTGATGAGCCGATCGATTTAAAGCACTAAAATCCATTGCTCTATTTTATGTGCTCTGGAATCATATTTTGTCAGATTTCCCTAATTATTGGAATTGGATTTCTCCATATTCGCGATTAGATATCCCTTTCTTCTCTCGAGAAGACGAGATCCTAACCGGCTACACAGCCATTCCAAATTTTCTTGCAAGATACGGGTGTTTTCTTTCTCAATACTTCCTGCAGTTTCCTATTGACAACAAAACTTTTGCTTTACCTTAACGATTTTTCGCAAATTCCCTCTTACTCAATTAGTGGCTCAACCTTGGTCCCCATGGGTTCATCCCTTTCCCTTGATTAGATCTAAGCTAACACGGGGATTGGAACTTACCTGTAGATTAAGGTGAACTCTATGATTATTTATATTGTTAAATACACCCTTTCGACTTCAATTATGAGCGAATGGGGATTTATCAAAATGGCGAACTCTTGGGAAGGCTCGATGGATTCGTCAATGGTAATCGAACATACTGAAAAGAATGCTCTGAACTCTCGGGGAATCTCGTCTACGTGTCACGCGAGAATCACGGATATCAAAGTAAGATACATTCCCACAGTATTTGGTATTACTATTGGGAACTTATCCATTAAAAGCGACACGGTCTAAGTAAAAATCGAGCCAATTCATTCTCGTAAATTGTGCGAAAATTGTAACTAAATGTAAATCAAATCAGCGGTACGCGTTCTGATCTTGCATTGCGGAGTAAGAAATGGGCTTGCAGATCACGCACAACACTATAGTACAATCGCGAGAAAGTAATTCGAAATTTAATACAGATTTCATAAATTTTCAAGCCGATAATACTTAAGAAAAATAACATAACTAAAAATCTAGCTCTACTCGTCTATGCACAGTTCGCAGATTCAAAACCGGAAAATTAAACTATAAATAAAAAAATAAAATTCTACTCTAAAATCTTCATTGAGTTCCTCTTCTTTTCCACTGCAGGTAGTGAAGGCGGAAGGCTGCTTTACTATTCTAAAGTTATCTATTTAAGTTGTAAAAGAATGCGGGCTGAATCCCAAAAATGCTCGGTGGAAATCGAAAGAAAAGCGGCTTCGACATCTGTGTCCGCGACCTCAAGTTGATGTCGCGACATGGACTTATCTTGATTGCTCATGATCAGTCGTGACCTCTTTCTTTTAAATTGCAACCAGTTTGTCTTGCAACAGCTTTGATGGATTAATTGCGACGCCGTGTGTGAGTCGCGACTCCATTTTACTCAATGTTTCACGCCGGTGTTGATGTCGACCTCGGTTACATGTCGCGACATCATTGTCTTCCTTTTCTCGACCACGAGGTTGCGAAGGCGTCAATTTTGGTTTGACCACTTTGTTTGTTTGTATGATGACATGTTGTGACTCACGAATCCTTTAGTCGCGAATTGTATTAGTGTCTTCTTGTCTTCATATCTTTAGTTTGCGACATCATAGTGATGTAAGTCTCTTTATTCCGCTTTCTTGATTTGCAGCCTCGGTTATACGTTGTAACTAATTTCCTTCTTCCCACTTATTTTCAGTCGCGACCTCGGTTGCATGTCGCGACATCGAACCTTACCCTTTCGGCTTTTCTTGGTCGCGACCTAAGATTAGTGAGTCGCGACATCGTGGCGATCCTTGACTTGTAAAAGGTCGCAAGTTCAGTTCCTTGCAAGTGCTTCTATTTGGCTACAGGTTGCGACCTCCTTTCAAATTCTATCTTTGGTTGCACTTTGAATCTTCCTATTTTTATGTGACATAGTAGTGATGTCGCGACATGAAATGGAACTCTGTATTTAAAACCATTGCAGCCTCTTTCTTTTTCACGAGCCTCTCTTGTGGCTTCATAGACGGATTCTTGTCGCGACCTCAGAGTGGTGTCGCGACATCATTCATATCCTTTTGGTGTCGCGACATCAATTTCTTCATTTGATTGTTTCCTTTAGTCTCGACCACGTTTTCTTTGCCAGCCTCCTTTTCAAGATCCACGGCACACTTGTTCCAAAGTTTGAGTTTCTTCTTCAAAGCCAAATTTGTTGATGTCAGTGACACGAATGGGTAGCAGGCGAGCATTCACATTTGACTTAAATTTCAGTCGTGTTTCAATTCTCTTTATGGTGATTTCTTGATTTTAAAATTTGAGTTTCTGCTGTATTTTCACGCAAGAGCTAAATTTGAGTCAATTATCCACTTTTCTTCAAGAAAATCAACATTTATCTCATAATAAACTCAGAAAAATGGATTAAAAATCTAATGAGTTTTTAGACTCATCACTCGTTTTCTGGTCCCTTTTGCTTTTAATGATGGTGAGGCAGAAATCGCACTGACGTCGCGACGTTGAGACGTCGCGATGTTGAGGCGTTGCGACGTTGGCCGCTTGTTGACTTCCTCTTCTTGTTGACCCGACGTTGGGACGTCGTGACGTTTCTGCCAGCTTTATGCTTTTCTTCTCTCTGCTCCAGAATGGTCCCAAAAACTGCCCTTTCTTCCTACTATTCACACAAAATGCAAGAATCAGATATCGGGCTATAAAATGCATATTTAACTGTAAAATAATGCGAAACCATAAAGCAGGTGCGAATTTATGGCATGATTATTTTAGGCACTCATCACACCCCAAACTTAGTTTTCTTGCTTGTCCCCAAGCAGGCCCGGCTCTAAATATAACACCCCAAACATTTTTTTAAATGATTTTTTTCATAGATTTAAGTTTTAGGTGTTTTAAGGTCCATCATGAATTTATAATAATTTTTTAGGAATTATTTCTCAATTAAATGGAATTTTAGGAAAATATACCCAGTAAGGTCAAATTCTGAGCAGTTGACCGAAATAGAATTTTAAAAATACCCAATGAATACAAAATAGTATAGAATTTTTATATATGAAGCAAAAGTAAAGTCCAAATATATGATATAAAAAATAAAATTAATGAAAATACATGAATACAAAATAAAAAAATAAAAATATGTGAACAGTGAGCCGGATAGGGAAAAAGTCAACAGATTTTGTTGACCAAGGAGCCAAAGAGACATTTTAATAATTCCCAGGGCCTTAAAAAATTCAAGAAGAAAAACAGCAGGGACCCAAGTGCAATATTGAGATTAATTTTTAAAAATATTAGGCCTCAGAAAATCGAGCAGAAAACAAAAGAAAAAAATTGAAGAACCCTAGGTTCTCCATTTGGTGCTGAACTGCTGGGGAAGGAAGAAAATTTTGTTGCAGCCAATTCTCTATGAATCAACCTGTGATTTTTCATGGTGGGAGACTTCTGAAGGTATATTAAAGCGCCATGGTTTTTAATTTTGGTTTTGCATGTCCTGTATTGGAGGAAAGGGGTTGAATTGATAAATGGTTGTTGTTTGGATGTCAATTAGAGTGCATTTGGAATGAATTAATTGTTCTAATGTGTATGCTAGGTTGCAATTGCATTTTGAATCTATAAAATGTGACCTAAGAGGTATGAATTAAATCTGTATGTTTAAAATTTGGGAAAATGTATTTAGAATGAGGTGAGGGGAGTGTGTCATGCAACCGCAGACGACACGGACCAGCAGTGTGATATTGAAGTGTGTCATGAAATTGAGGGAATCCTAAGAGGTCTGTAATAGTAATTTGACCGAAATTACTATTTTACTATTTTTCAGAAAATTAGAATTTTCTGGTGTTTTATAATGTGGTGCCATGTGTCGCATAGCCGGTTTTCGTTCTCGCCCAGAAATAATTTATTTTTGTCGATTTCGAGTTCCATCTATCTTTAAATGGAAATTCTTTTAAAAATTTGACATTTTCAGTTTTCAAAATCTTGTTTTAGTTCAAAGCTCGGCTCGTTGCTTTGAAATTCGTGAAAATCTGACTGTCTCTAAATTCAACGAAATTTTCCTGGGTGTCTAGATTTCGCGAGACGATTCCAATGGTGAAGTTCGTTTCGTCATCTGAGATCTAGAAAGAATTCCGACAAAATTACCATTTTGCTCTTCTTAGTAAAAATTCAAATTTCTAGGTTTTTTCTAGGTCTTATAGGACACCTGTCGCCTCAAAAACGTGAAAAATCTTACTATCTCAGAATCTGATGAAATTCGTCTGGGTAACTAGATTTCGCGAGACAAATCCAACGGTGAGATCTGTTTCGTCATCTGAAATCTAGAAAATTCTAGGTTTTCAACCCGTACCGTAGTGGCAATTTATCGTTTTGTCCTTTTTCAAAAAATATTCAAATTTACCCGGGTTTTAAAAATATTCCACAATAGAAAATTGATTTGATTTTATTATAAGCCATACAAAAAATTTATCAAGTCTATTTTTTAATGCTTGGGAGATAAGAAAAGGTAGCAAATGGGATTTAACTATCTAACCTCAATTATGAATGAAGAATTGTGATATAACTCATTTTAATATTTTGTCTCATAGACTTCTATGATTATATTAAGTCTTTAATTTTGTAAGACACACAAGCGATAAAATGAGTAGTTTTAAAAAAAATTGACAAACCCTTTCAAGACAACTATATATACTTATTGGAAATTTATTATTTTAACTTTATGTTTATATGATCCCAATGTAATAATCTCATTCAAGGGCTTTTTTATTTTAAAATACTATTATTTAAAAAAAATCAAAATTCGATGCTTTATATTCTATTTATAATTTTGTTTTTAGATGTTCAAACACTAATTTATACTGAATTTACCCTTTTCACATGATGAAGCCTTTCTTTTCTTTTATTTTTTTTATTTTGAAGTTTGTTTGTAAAAAAAATAGTCCATTGATTGGCATTAAATTCAATTATTTTGATAATTTTCTATTTTGAACTTATTTTTAAGAAAAAATTTACTAGTTTGCATTGATTTTTTTTTCTATTGATGAGATATTTTTTAAATAAAAATATTATTAATCCTTTCATTAAATGCATCATTCCAATTATTTTTAAAAGAAAACAGTTTTTTAGTTTTAAAGAGTTGAAGAAAATGCTTTTAGTTTTTTTTCAAGGAATTAAATTAAAATGATTATTTTGAAAATTTTAAAGTCAAAAGCAAATGATTTTTTTTTTTTTTTTTAAAAAAGTATTTAGTATTTATGATTTTTAAAAATAAAAAAAAAATAATTCTGAATTTTAAAATTAATGAAAAATGCCATCATTTATTAGAAATTAAAGGAACTGAATTTTAATGTTTTATAAGTTAAAGAAAATAATTTTTAAAATTTTTAAATATAAAGGGAATTTAGGAATAATAGTAATAATGATAATCATGAGGATAATGAAAATAATAATAATTGAGTGATCTTATTTTTGGCCGGTAGAATTTGGGCGTGTAGGGGTCGTTAAAATTTGGACAGGTTGTTTTATGACTCAGGATCAGGTGCGTCTGGGTTGGCTCTGAGCGGGATCGCTGCACCTTGTTGATCTGCGGAGCTCTGGACGTAGCCTCCTGCAAAAACAAGGAAGACGGGGTTGGCGGGGGCGTGCGGGTGGCGCTCAGATGCCCTAAGTCGGTTTGTTTGCGAGGAGAAAGAGAGACCGCAGAGGCGAATGTCGCTGCGTGTGGTGTACGTCCCAGAGTCGTGCCCTTCGCCATTTGGGGTGGTCATGCATTTATAGTAGATGTCGACCCGGTTGAATTTATCAGCTTCAGTTGCATTCTCATTGGATGGGATTTTCTTATCGACTATCGGTTGGTAATGGTTAGAAAGAATTTGTTTATTTGGGATAATCTTCCTTCTTGCCTTATTACGGGGAGATCAGTAGTGATAATACTGTTATTAATTTTCATTTCCTTATTGATAAGATTTGGTTGGATTAGCGGGATGATATCTTGTTGGGTTATTCTGGCCTTCGTATTGGCGAAATACAATCCCGATTTGAGGATATGGACATAGTCGTCAGAATCTGTCCTTTGTTACCATTGAAATTTGGGCCTTCGTTTTAAGTGAAAATTCACCAGGGGAACTTTGAGTATTAACGTTGACCAGCCAGGTGGGCACTGAGAGCCCAGATTTTTTCAAAACCCTATCAATAATAATCAAATAATAATAATATTATTTTGAGAAAGGAAAGTAAAAAAAGCTTGGAGATCTGAAGGGTTTTAAAAAGAAATCAAAGAAAGAAAAAATAGTTAAATAAGAAACTTAGAAATTATTATATATATAAAGGAAATTCAAAAAAAATTTAAAATATTAAAATGAAAATAAAATAAAAAATAAAATGTGATATTAAATTAAACTAGGTGAGAATTTTTCGAAGGTATAGGAACCGCCACATGGATTATCAAAACTACACCTTATTAAAATTATAATAGGAATAATAGAAATAATAATAAAAAATAAAATAAAAAATTCCTAACCTAAAGAGCCTACGATATTTTACTACCACCAAAATTCATCCCTTCCACGCATTCTCAAACAGTAAATATAATACCACACCAAAATCTCCATCATAGGACAAATAAATATTAATTAATAAATAAACTGAATTAAAAATGAAACTATGCAAAAACTCCTTGAATCCCTCAAAAAAAAACATCATAAGACACATTCACCATCATCAAATCAACAAACATAAAATGAATACAAAAAGATAAAAATAAAAGTAAAAACAAAAAAACTATAAAACCATTTTAGGAAAAAAAAAATTGATTAAAAGCATTTGGGCAAACCTCTCAAACAAACCTCTCAACCTAGATTTCTAAATCCAAAAGAACAAAGACATTCTCACCCAAAATTTTATAACTCAAAAGTTAAAACCGTTGCAAGAGATACCATCGAACCCAAAATACTAAATTTTAATGCAATAACTCGACATGGATAAACATAAATAAACACAACCTTTAAATGAGATTCTATTATGAACAAATATATTAAATTAATAAACAAATTTAAAAAAAATTTGAATATGAACAATGAATGAAATAAACAATGACATGATCAATTAAAGAAAACTGTGTACCTTAAAAAAATGGAATGACTTGTGAGCTTCTCCTATCCTCCCCTCATCTCTCTCAGCCCTAATGGTCGTTCTCCTCTTTTTCTCCTCTCTTTCAAGATAATAAATAAAACTTTTCTTCTTCAAAAAAGAAAAAAAAAAATCTTTCCATAATAAATTCCAAACAAATCAAATCAAAAGAACCAAATATGATAAAATCAATTAAAATAGAGTAAAATAAAATAAAACAAAGAAGGTAAATATAAAAATAAAATAATAAAATAACAAAAAAGAAAGGAAAACTAAACTTAGCCTACACAATATATTCTAATATTTTAATTACTCTTTTTGACATCGAAAATATTTTAATTACGTACAATCATATATAAAACTAATTTAATTATTGTATTTGTAATAACAAGGTCAATAATCTATTTCTAATAAAAAATTATTTTTATTTAAATTACTTTAAAGACAAATTTCAAGATAACGATTGAAATGTTTTTTAGATCAATATGGAACTTAAGATAAAATATTATTTTTCGAAATATTAAATGCTAAAATAATTTCTATTTTACAGTTATTATTATTACTAATAATTATTGATAAAGCAATATATTCTAATAATTATAATTATCTTTTTATATAATAATTTTTAGATTAAATTATAATTTGATAATTCTTTCAAAGAATACTTTTGTAACTATTTAACTAATAGTATTAAATATATGACATATATGTTTTTATTAATTTTTTTAACTCATTGAATTGTAATCCATGCCCATTTTCCCAAAGAGGATTCCAAAATGAAGATAAAATTTCTCGACCGCCTAACCTAGGGCGACAAAGGGATTGTAGAAAACAGAAGAGGCAGTGCCTCATTTGAGTTATAATTTAATCTAAATATGCTATGAAACTCTATTATTTTAATTGTAGTTCCACCGGTTAGTATTGAAATTCGGCCTTAGTGCCCATTGGTGTCGTAAATCCACATTTGTTATGGGTAGGTGGTCCCGATTAATTACGACACCCCATTTCCCGGGGTCAGCGACCAACATCCTTTACAAAAACACATGTATGCACTCCACCCTGCCTTGGCCCGGGTATGCGGCACTCCATAGGAAATCGGCCGTTACTCTGCTGACTAGAAATTCTGTGAAGCGAAGCGTATTATTTGTTGAAAACTCATAAAATTTTCCTTGTTCCAACTTATGATTTGGTAAATCTCGACATATCCCAGTGCATAAAGGACATATTCAAATCACAGCCTGCCTGATTACACTTTTTCCAAATATTGCAACCAACAACATTCTTTCAAAAGAGCCTTAGGCTCAATACATTTTCACAACTACACTATGTACATACAAAAGTATTTCCTTACAAAGTATTCTTAATTACAACACTGTTACAAAAGTCAGGAGAATCCTAATCTGCTCCAGCGTCCGGAGTGCCCGTACCTAGAAAATAGTTTTTAAAACAAGAAATAATGAGCTAAATGAGCTCAGTGAGTGTATGCTTTATAAAAGGTTTTGCTTTTTAGGAAAACATCTCAAAACTGTAAAATTCTCTTTTACCAGATATTTTCCAGAAGCCTTGCTTGCTTACTTTGTTTTGCTTTACTTTGCTTTAAAGTTTCTAAAACTTTTCTCAAATCTCTGCCTTTGCTTTACCTTGCTTTGCTTCAAAGTTCATAAAACTTTTCTCGATCTCTTCAACTTTAAGTTTATAAAAACTTTTCATAAACACGAGGCCCAGGCCTCAGCCAGTTTGCTTTAAAATCACCACGGGAGCCTAGGCCCAACCGCTCGTTTTGAAATAAAAACGGGAGCCTGGGCTCAACCATTTGCTTAAAACAAACACGGGAGCCTGGGCTCAACCGTGCATCAATGGTTGATTTTTCAAGTCTATATAAACATGCTTATAAATCATCGACCCTTTGGAGCCTTTCTCTTCTTGTGCTAGTGAACATGAGGCACAGGCATCGACCGTGCGATTGGGTTTGGACTTAAGGTCCGCTCACTGGCAAAGGGCACAGGCACACTTCCACTTCACCTTTTCGGTAAATATGGTGAAATTGACCTGGGTCTCCATCACCATAATTTAGTTAGAACTCTAACCCTATGCTCCCGATCTGCGTTACGATCTTCTTCTGTCTGCATGATGCATGACCTAAGTTTGCCGACCAGGCAAATCTAAAATGCATGAATGATATCCTAACACCACCGTGCACGTACGGAATACCTCTGACCGGTATGCTTGCTTAAAACTAGGGATTTTAGTTAGGCCTGTTTTCGAAAATATTCTTTTGCTTGCTTGCTTGAAACATGGTTTAATAATTCAAAACCATTGTTTGCTTTCAATATGGTTTGATAATTCAAAACCATTTCTTGCTTACTAAAACTCATTGCTTGCTTTTTAAAAGTATGGTTGAATAATTCAAAACCATTACTTGTTTGCTTTTCACATATGGTTTAAAATCAAAATCATTTACTTGCTTGCTAAACTCATTGCTTGCTTTTCAAACATGGTTTACAATCAACCATTTAAATACTAGTGTAAAACAGTTTATAATAACAATACACTAGTATTTGAAAAATAGGTTTAGAACACTCACCTTTTTGCTTACTAAGACATGAGCACGACTCCACAACTTTCCCGCCTTTACTTTTAGCCTACACACTCAAACGAATTCGGCGAACACATTAATCGCCTATGTATAACGTAAACTTAACGTACTTCATAGTATTTAGTCATACTCACTTGAATATCGCCGGCGGCGGAGTGCGCTACCTTGAGTTCGATCTTATTTGAACCTCTTAATCATCCCCAGTAAGGTTCACTATACTATCGATTGCATGAATTTAGGCTTAATGCGCAAATTACACAATCACATTTTGGACACTGTGGTATCGGTACCACTCTGTTCGGTACCGGTACCGATTTGGTTCTGTTGGGTGGTACCGGTGCAGCCACAACCATCAGTGCAGTCACCTGTACCGATTGGCCTGTATGGTGGTATCGATTACCAGATCCTGGATTTGGTACGGTACACCGCCTAAATTTTTCGGAAATGCTAATTTTGCATATTTTGGTACCAATTCTCTTCATACAACTTCTATAATCCATAATTCCTCAAGAACCAACATGGAATTCGTCCAAAAAAACTTCACAACACTTAAATTGGTGGTTTGAACCTCATAAACCAAACCAGGTTAAAATCTAAGAATTCCTTGAGTTCACCAATTCATACAAACCATACTTAATTTTTGATGGATTCATGTTTGTTCTTTACCGTGGGGTTTTCCCACAAAACTTCAAGAATTCTAAGGGTTAAGATGATCTCTCCCAAAACCTTAGAACAGACTATTAATCTCTCCATAACAAAACCTAGAAATCCAAGCCACACTTGATTTCAGATGAAAACAAACCTTTTCTCCTTCTCTTTCTTCTTCCTCTTCTTCCTCTCTTCCTCTTCTTTTCTCCTTCTCCTCTCCTACAAGGTTGCCTAGACAAAGGAGAACAAAAATGTGATATTTGGTTTGTCTCATGGCCTTTTATAGTCTCAACTTTTCCTTAATTGGAAATAGGTCCTTGATTTCTCAAAAATTGAAATTTAACTTGTTTTATTTCTATTTTTGTGACGCCCTAAAACCGGGGTGTCCGTTGACAACCCGTCAACCCGCGGAATACTCGTGGATATCGGGTAACCTGCGGAACATTCCATGTCGAGCAGTCTCCTTTAATGGGGGCTCTACCCCAGTAAAACTGTCCCCAAACGAGTTCACAATGACCACCACAGGTCTCACATGCGAGTAATATAATGGCCATAGGCCTGCGTATCTCACAAAATATGTCCCAAATACATTAACTATCTACAATAGTTCAAGTTAATAAATTACTCTTTATCTGAGAACATATATTAAAATTACCACATTCTAATACATGTTTATACTAAATCAAAACCTGAAATCGCCTTTCTTCGTATGTGCGGTCCGAATCTCTGTGAGTCGGCCGTGCACGACTTATTTTGAAAGGGGGTCCCACGACAGATGAACAAAGCCCGGTATTTGATAATCTCTACAAGGGCTACCGCTAAGTGCACATGCTGTGGTGTATAATCAAACACACATCAGAGTCACCGCTTATACCCATGTTTACGGATGTCTACATGCACCATGAATGAGACTCGACTCACCATGCCCCATCTTTTAGAGCTCTCGTCGCTCCATCACTAAATATGTCATTGGAAATTAATATATCCGAGTCACTCAGGCTAGTCTCACATTTATCATATTGTGACCAACTATCATTAGTAATACCAATGACCAGATGTGTGAGCCCTCACCGGCTCCATTACTGATACAAGTGTCGATGGACAACAAATCCCAAGTCAATCTTGACTCCTATCCTGCGACCGAAGTCTATGTGATAAATATGTGGTGTGTCTTCTTTGGGCAACATAACTTTTCGGGTGATGCGTAGTCTCTTACACCCAGTATAGAGGAAGTATGATGTCGCGGTTCTGCTTGCATACGCCTCGAGTTACTCGCGACTCCACCAGAACATGTGATACGCCATGAGATGAAAACCATTTCCGAGCAAAGGTATTTGTTTTTAGCGAGTAAGACGACCCTCAGATATAAATAGTGGACAAACTCAGATAATCTAATATGTAGACTGACCCTCGGAGTGTATATCGATTGGGCCAGTTTCAAACGATTGATATTATATGGACAACAAAATGTTATGGTGGACACACTCAGATAAATAATATTGTTGGTGACCTCAAACAATTCTCTTAAAAACCACCTCCATGCACTCACTCTATTGTTACAGATTATACAGATGCATATGAAATGCAATGAGCCATTTCCATTTTCTTAACTACGTGCGACTCATTTGGACGTTGTGTCTTATTATTCAAACCCATAGCCAAACACCTACGTGGTGTTGATCCTGGCAAGTGTACTCGACCTGTAATCACTTTAACACGGTGTTGATCTCAACTATGCACTCACACCTAATTTGATTACTTGATTTTATATGGAATACATAATTACCATTCAAACACATTCATGCTAATATATTTACATGCATATATATTAACATAATTAAATCACATAAAACATGTTATGCAAATTCACAATCAATTACACCAAAATTAGCTCATGGGCTAATTAACAAACCACAGCGGTCATTTTGAATCCTTTAAAAATATCTAGCACCATCAGCCCAAAATCTTGGACCCGTATAAAGCAGAGGCCTTGCATTTTGAGGTAAAGCCAGAGTTCATCCTTTACAGAGATATTGTAATCTACGAAACACACCCTGAAAACAAGAAGACATCAGTCAGGGGCAAAAACCAAACCTCGACATGATCAGGACTACCAAAAATAGTCCCAAAGTCTGTCATGGTGTCTAAAAGCAGTCTAGAAAATTCAGCAGACGTAGAAAACGGTTCAAAAATTCGGCCGGCTATCCAAGCAATCCCAAAAATTCTAAAAATTCCTCGCTCGATTCAAAGAATTTGAGAATTTGAAATTCAGTATTTCACGGCCTCTAAGCCAATTCAAACCATTAAATAGCCTTTAGGCTGAAATAACACAAATGAAAAATTCCACACCTGGGTGGAGTTTGGCCAGAGCTCAGATTTGAATTGATCACCAGTAGCTCTCGCCAGCGTAGATCAACTTTGCCGGCCAGTGAAACTACGGTCAGGATTTTTCGTAGATCTAAGTCTGACCTTTCTGACCTCCCAAGCGATTAAGCCAGTTAAATAGCGCTTTTGAAATTTGAAATAACTATAAATAGGAAAATTCATATAGGTGGGTTTAATGAAACTCAATTTTGAATTGTCCGCAGCGTAGTTTTCATCGCGTAGATCGACTTTGCGTATTGCAGCAGCCTGCGGTCAGATTTTCGTGAATCCCCAGAAAGAAGCGAAGAAAGAAGAAATAATAAAATAAATAAAATCTCCTCTTCACATACCCTCTTTCTCTCCACCCAGCCTCTCTGCCCTTTTATTAGTTTTCCATTTATTATTAGTATTATTATTATTATTATTAGTGTTATTATTATTATTATTATTATTATTATTATTATCATTGGATAAAACGATTTCTATTGCTATTCGGATCCATTTATCAAGAAAAATTTTATTTCTTCAGTTCACGCTAACATAAATGAACTTAAGTAAACCTTCTTGACTTAGGATTTTAGTGCAATCTATTAGCGAAATCCCGTGGATTCTATCGGCTAGAAATTCGTAAGAATATTACATTGTCTTAGAATTCAAGCGAGCTTTTAAGGTGTAGAAACAGATTCCTTGAGGCAGTTTAACGGCGCGGTCCAGTTTAGTGTTAAATCAGTTTAGAGAATTCCAGATTTTCAAAAATTACCGTTCTACTTTAGGAAAAGTGAATTTTTCGGGTTTTACAATTTTGGCATACTATCTTCTTTAATTATGCCTTACATGTCCCATGTGATCAATTACACTTTTACCCTTGCTCATGTACAACAATTTCCGGGTTCATAAATTTATCATTTCACAACGTTTCTTCCAAATAATAACTCCCAAAAATACTACAATTTCACTTGGTACGCATGCACCCTACAGTTTCATGTACTGTACACCCTCTCGGGACGGGGCGTTACAAAATCCTCCCTCCTTAGAACATTTCGTCCTCGAAATGAACAAACTAAAGTCAAAGGAAAGGAAAGGAAAATACCTGTTCGGAGAAAATAATCAGGGGTGCGACGGGCGCATCGAGCCTGCGGCTCCCAGTGGCTGCCTCCCTCATGATTCTTCCATAGGACTTTAACGAAAGGGATCACCTTACCGGCTTTTTGTTCCTTGCGATCTACTGATGCACTTGCGGGTTTCCTCATAAGTCGAATTTTCTTTTAATTGCGCTGGTTGCTCTCTTAACACGTGAAGGATGGGATATATTTCATAACTTGGCGCTGGAATGTATCATGAATCCTTGATAACTTCGGAGGTAACTTCAGCTTGTAAGCTACTAGTCCTACCTTGCTCATAATCTCACTTGAGTCCCTTTATCTCGGACTAAGCTTGCCTCGCTTGTGAATCTGAAACACCTTTCAAGGAAATCTTCAAAAGACACAGTCACCCTATCTGAATTGCAAGTCTCTGCGGCGGTTGTCGCATGCTTTTCTGTCTATCTCTTGCTATTTCAGTTATCACGAACAACTTTCACTTTCTTTGAAGTGATACACTGAATTAAGTGCACTAGTCTTCTCTCGCAACCTCATCCCAGCATAGGTCACATTTCCTACCATATAGTGCCTCAGATGAGTCATCTACATCTTGGCTTTGATAAATACATTGTGGCGAACTCCATTAGTGTAAATGAAATATCACAGCTTCCTTTGAATTCAATTACAAGCTCTCGTATATCCTCTAACGTGAATAGTCTCTACATTGGCCATCAGTTTAAGGATGAAATATTGTCTTAAAATGTAGGCGAAATTACCTAAAGGCTGTTTGGCTTAGGCCAAAACACGGATGCTGAATCACGGTCTCGATGCGAAACTATCGGCGGAACCCATGAAGTCTCTATCTCATCCACATCTGATTGGTAACTTTTCAGAGAATCCTCGACATTAGCGGTAGAAAATGGCTTGACCCAACCGTCGTCGATCTACTATCACCATATAACATCATGTTGCCTCTGAGTCCATGAAGACACAGCAACAAAATCCATAATGATCTTTTCCCATTTCCATATGGAATAGAGAATGCTTGTATCTTCACGGGCCTCGATGCTACCTTCACCTGCTGACAGGTTAGGCACCTAGAAATGAAACTTGCGATATCTTTCTTCATCCCATTCCACTAGTAATGCTCTTTCAAAATCCTGTACATCTTGGTACTACACGGATGCAGCATCACAGCGAGATGGAATGTGCTTCTTCCATAATGTCTCTTATTTCGCCATATTAAACTTTACATTCTCTGTCCTTTCATTATCATCTGTAATCCCGATTTGAAACTGGTTTTCTTTCATTTATCTCTCCCTTAAACCCCAATCATCTGTGGATCACGTAGTGCCCCTCTTGGGAATGGAGTCCATTAGGAGGGGGTCTAACATGAAATGTGGCTAACAAGACTCTTTGAATCCTCAGGTCTCCAAATATCACCTGAAGCTCTGAATCCGCAGCGGTGGAAAGTAACGATCTCATATGAGGACAAGGAACTCTCACGGTCGCCTACTCGAGGCATCTGCTGCTGACATTAGCTTTCTGGATGAATTTTCGATAGTGCGGTTGGCCAGTCATAATCAACTCAGGCCATCTTCTTTGCCCTCGGGTTTAACTCTTTTTGGGTGAAAATATATTGAAGACTCTTATGATTCACGTAAAGATCCTACAGAAGACACCATATAAATAATGTCGCCATATTTTTAGAAGCCCAGGCTCACGACTCTTGCTAGCTTTAAGTCGGTGTGTAGGGTCAATTCTCCTCATGCTTTTCAAGCTGTCTAGGGCACATGCAATCACCTATCATTACGCATCAAAAAAACACAAACAAGGCCATGTCGTGAGCATCAACATAAACCATAATCCATCTCCCATTAGAGGCATTTAGGCTGGAGCTAAAGTCAATATCTTTCAACTCCTCAAACTCTCTTGAGCATCACAATCATAACTTGACATCTTTACTTGCCTTCGACTTGGTCGATGATGCTGCTATCTTAGAGAACCTCAACAAACTTCCTATAATACCTACTAAACCAAGACTTCGGCCTCGACACACATTCACGTTGTTTCGATTGCACCCGCGAGCTTATTTTTTGGGGATCCATGCGCCACCCCCTCAAATTTAAATCACATGACCTGAGATATGTCACCCACAGTCAACCAGCGGCAGCAACCAACGGCATATATTTGTCGCTCATAAGTGCAATACAATCCTCGGGTGCTCAGAATGTTCTCCTGAACTACCTGAATACACTAGGATATCATCGATAAAAACTATGATGAACATCGAATCGGCTAGAATACGGGGTTCATCAAAATCCATCATGTGCGAGCATTAAAGTCAAACCAAACGGCATCACGGGAACTCATAATGCCGTGCGTGTCTTGAATCGATCTTGGGTACATCACTCACCTCAGCCCGATGATACCCGGAGCCACGAGTATCTTGGGTATTACTTGAGACCCTTGGAGTTGATCAAGTAACTCATCGATCTAGGAGTGGAATCACGGTGCGGGCCAGCTCTGGTACAATAACATGAATCTATACAACCGCAAACTCTCATCTTTCTTTTCCGCAGAGAGAGCTGGGCTCCTGAAAGTGGGATGTGCTCGTCGAATGAATCCTTACTTAACGATTCTTTAGCGAGCCTTAAGCTCCTTCGACTCTGCGAGCCTCACATAAGGAGGAGGGAATGGAAATGGGCTGGAGTCAGGATCAAATCAATGGTGATCCTCACCTTTCTTTTCACAGAACAATGCAAATCATCAGGGAATACATCAGAGCTCTATATAGCTGGAATCTTATCACCGGTGTGCATATTTATGCCACCCATGGCTAGATAACCGAGACTGACCCTTCGCGACATCCTCTGCGGCGCCATGGCGGAATCATCTTGGAAGGGTAACTCTCTGCTTATTCCCCGAAACTACCTCGACTTCTGGCCTATCTTAGCTTTACTTCCTTTTATAACAATCTAATGTGGCTCATCGTGACGACCAATCCATCTTGAGAACCACATCAAAGTCCCTCACATCTGAGGCTGAATCAGTGGAACTCTGTCCCTGTCGAACTACATCTCTAACTATAAATACCAGGTAACAGGATCTCGGTGGGAAGGGAAACTCTATCTTGACCCTCTAATGGTTGGGTCTCTATCTAGAATCGATCAAAGAATGGCTTGGATCTGTGAAATGAATGTGTGACTTAAGGTCCACTAATGTATATGCATCCTTGATCGAAGAGATAGAAATAATACCGGTGACCATTTGGGCTACATAGCATCCTCTTTGAGTCAGAAATAGCTTCGGCTTGAGTGGGGCTCGTTTATATCCACTGGGGGCACTACCTCTTGCCTCACCACTTGGCACTACTGTGGTGTCTTGGCCCTACCTTGGGAAACCTCTCCCCTGAAGACTTCGGTGCTCATGTGCGGTCTTTGGGGTATGGCGGCTCACCGATGTCTCAAACCAATCAACCAGGGCTCCTAATAAAATGGCCTTCTGACCACGGAGGAAGCCTGCAGCCATTATATCTGCACACCATGTGGTGTCGCCTCGACACATCGACGGACGGGAGGAATACTGCAGTTATGCTTGCTGCAGTGTAAGTGGCCTCCTTGATCCACGACTAGAGATAAGCTCCTCGGCCTCACAGTAACCTCTACCCTTGCTTTTCTTTCTATTGTACGGACCAGAGCTCTATTGGGAAGTGCATTAGCCTCCTCTTTACTTTGCTGCCTACTCCGATACATAGTGTGGTACTTTTCTTTCGACTCTGGTGGCCTAGCTAAGTCCCCAAATCTATTATGGGGGCCACAGGAAAAATGCTCGATCCAGGTCTTTGTAAAATCTTGTAAAAACCTTTTACACTTGGACTATCAACGATATATGGAACCAATCATTAGTTCAGCTTCTTCTTGTCTTTTGATCGACATTATTAATTTGTTCTAATGCGGGAACTCCTCAATTTCGAATCCTTGTGGCTACGGGAAGAATCATCAGGGTGAATTCTTCTTTGAAATTTGATGCCATGATATACCATTTCGAATTACCTCCTCTCCGGCATCCATAAATCCTTTGCCTATATTATTGCTGGAAAAAAGACTCTCTGCTCATCCGTACAACCCATAACTCCATAAAACTTGTTTACTTGGTTTAGCCATAACCAGGCTGCCTTTGGATCGCCATTGCCGTCATATGGCTTGGCGCCCAGCTTCTGTACTCTCTCTATCGACCTCCCAGGTTCTTCAATACCCTCTCTAGGTGGTGGTGGAGCAGCGACTGCTGACGGGTCGCTATGGCTACTATCTTTGCAATCTGTGCCACCTGCTCTGCCATAAACAATCCTAGCACTTGAGCTCCCTCTGGTGGCCTAGATGATCCAGCTTGACTTGCTGTTGGAGGCTAATTCATAGGCGTGAAGTAGAAGAACCCAGCTAG
Source organism: Tetrastigma voinierianum (assembly GCA_016808115.1). NCBI lineage: Eukaryota > Viridiplantae > Streptophyta > Magnoliopsida > Vitales > Vitaceae > Tetrastigma > Tetrastigma voinierianum. Next base: position 122,628 of record JAEQBH010003014.1, read on the forward strand.
TGCTGTCTCTCGATGCTTGTGGGACGCTCGGAAACCATTGGACTTACTCTCCTAGGACGACCTCTACGTCCTCTTCTTGACATAGTGCTGTATTTTTCCAAAAATATCAACTGATTTAATACTTTGAATCATATATATGCACATTACTTTGAATTTGAAAATGCATAGTTTGATGGTGTAAAATCGTGTATCGAAAACTGACACTAGCCTGGAGTTTCCTAAGACTCGGCTCTATTACCAACTTGTGTTGGGATCATTTCTCCCCAAGCCTTAGGTAATACCAACTTATGCTTTGATACCACCTTGTCACACCGCTACTAGCGGCGGGTGTCTGCCCTCCACATAAATCAGTAGTTACCTCTAGCATTGCAAAATTCTGTGACCAGCCGTGTTGCTTCTTGAAAACTCCTATAAATTTTTCCTTGTTCCTGACTTATGATTTGGTAAATCTAATGACATATCAAGCTTGCATAAGGACATATTCCAAATCCTGTATGCACAATTTACACTTTTTCCAAATATGGCAACTAGCAACACTCTTTCAAAAGAGCCTCAGGCTCAATACATTTTTCACAACTACACTATGTACATACATATTCTCCATTATACAAATTCAAAGTATTTCCTTACAAAATATTCTTAATTATAGCAGCATTGCAAAGTGAAGATCTATTACGCTCCCGGCGTCTAGGAGTGCGTGCACAGAAAATAGTTTTAAAGCGAAATAATGAGCTCGCAGGCTCGATTGAGTGTATGCTTTATAAAAGTTTTTGATTTTTTGGAAAACATCTCAAAACTATAAAATTCTCTTTTACCAGATATTTTCCAGAAGCCTTGCTTGCTTACTTTGCTATGCTTTACTTTGCTTTAAAAGTTTCTAAAACTTTTCTCAAATCTCTTACTTGCTTGCTTTACCTTGCTTTTCTTTAAAAGTTCATAAAACTTTTCTCAATCTCTTGCTTTAAAAGTTTATAAAACTTTTCATAAACACGGGAGCCTGGGCTCAACCGTTTGCTTTAAAATCACCACGGGAGCCTAGGTTCAACAACTCGTTTTGAAATAAAAGCGGGCTAGGCTCAGCGGATTTGTAAACAAACCACGAGCTGGGCTCAGTGGGTCATCGAGTGGTTGATTTTTCAAATCTGTATAAACATGCTTATAAATCATCAACCAGGCGCTCGCATTATACCTAGTGAAAGCGGAGGCACGGGCATCGACCGTGCGATTGTTTGGACACAGGTCCGCTCACCTAGCTTAAAGGGCCCTAAGAGCACACTTCACTTCGCCTTCAGGTAAATGGTGCGGAATTGACACTGGGTCTCCATCACCATAATTTAGTTAGAGCTCTAACCATATACTCCGATCACGTGCCACGGTCTCCTTTAAATGCCATGATGCATGACCCTAAGTTTAACTCGACAGGCAAATCTAAAATGCATGAATGATATCCTAATACCACGATTACGCGTCACGGAATACCTCTGGCATTATGCTTGCTTAAGCAAAGGTTTTGTTAGGCCTGTTTTCGAAAGTATTCTTTTTGCTTGCTTGTTTGCTTGCTTGAAACATGGTTTAATAATTCAAAACCATTGTTTTCTTTCAATATGGTTTGATAATTCAAAACCATTGCTTGCTTACTAAAACTCATTGCTTGCTTTTTAAAAGTATGGTTGAATAATTAAGAAAGCCATTACTTGTTTGCTTTTCACATATTGTTTAAAAATCAAAACCATTTACTTGCTTGCTAAACTCATTATACTTTCAAACATAGTTTACAATCAACCATTTAAATACCGATTAAAGCGTTTAGATAATAATACACTAGTATTTGAAAAATAGGTTTAGAACACTCGCCTTTTGCTTACTAAGACTTGAGCACGACTCCACAACTTTCCTTTGCTTTTTTAGCTACACACTCAAAGCGGGTCGTGAACACATTAATCGCTATGTATATAAACTTAACGTACTTCATAGTATTTAGTCATACTCAACGAATATTAGGCGTGAGTGCAGCCTACGTTTTTCATCAGTTCCCAGTCCTTATTTGAACCTCTCTTAATCATCTAGTAAGGTTCCTATACTATCGGTGCATGAATTTAGACTTAAATATGCAAAATTACACAATCTTGCCATTTTGGACACTATGTGCAGGGTACCACTCTGTTCGATGCAGAATGCAGATTTGAGTGTTGGATGGTACCGATACCGCTTGTATCAGCTACCGGTGCGATTGGCACGTATGGTGGTCTTAGGGTACCACTCTGTTTGAATCTTAGAAGTACGAAAAACCTCGTGTTTTGCCGAAGTGCTAATTTTGCATCTTTAGGTACCAATTCTCTTCATACAACTTCTATAATCCATAATTCCTCAAGAACCAACATGGAATTCGTCCAAAACAACTTCACAACACTTGAATTGGTGGTTTGGAACCTCATAAAACCAAACCCTAGGTGAAAATCCTAAGAATTCAACCCAAGGTTCACCAATTCATACAAAACCATATAATTTTGATGGATTCCATGTTTGTTCTTTACCAATTAGGGTTTTTCCCATAAAAATTCAAGAATTCTAGGGTTAGGATGATCTCTCCCCAAAACCTTAGAGCAATTGTAATCTCCATGCAAACCACAGAAATCTATTCACTTGATTCAGAAGATGAAAACAAACCTTTTTCTCCTTCTCTTTCTTCTTCTTCCTCTTCTTCCTCCTCTTCCTCTTCTTTTCTCCCTTCTTCTCCTCTCCTATGGGTTGCCCTAGCCAAATGAGAACAAAAATGTGATATTTGGTTTGTCTCATGGCCTTTTATAGTCTCAACTTTTCCTTAATTGCAAATAGGTCCTTGATTTCTCAAAAATTGAAATTTAACTTGTTTTATTTCTATTTTAGCATACTATCTTCTTTAATTATGCCTTACATGTTCCATGTGATCAATTACACTTTTACCCTTGCTCATGTACAACAATTTAGGGTTCGTAATTTATCATTTCAAGTGTTTCTTCCAAATAACTCCAAAAATCTAGCAATTTCACTTAGTACGCATCTGCCCCTACGATTTATATCTTGTACACCCTCTTAGGACGGGGCGTTACACTGTGTGTCTCATATCGTGAGACCCATTCATGAGTAAAAATGGTCACATTGGCCTACACATCATTCTCACCCAAAATATATCCAATTATATCACAATAGTTTCAAGAGTTGTTACACCACTCTTAATACAAACATATATTAAAATTAAGAATTTTAATACATGTTTTACAAAAAAAATATCAAAGCCACAATCCGGCTTTCTTCTTAAAAGTGGCCTCTAGTGAGCGTCGTCTTTAGAACACTCCACACCTGGGGAAATAATTTTCCCTCGATGGGAGTGAGCAATGCCTAGTAATGATGTCTCTCACATGGGTTACTCCCGCCCCTAAGTGCACATGTAATGGCAACCCGAACACATTTCAAGCAAATGCATGATCAGCTTCTTGAGATATCTACGATTTCCCAATCATGTCTCGATCCTCAAACTCCTACTTTATACCTAAGCCATGTATGAAAATCATTTTTCAAACAAAAATATTTGTTTTAATTGTGGGCAACCCTCCGATTTAAATACGTTGGACAATCCTCCGAGGTGAATTTTGTAAGACCCGAGAAAATTCCAATTTTCTAAATAAGGGTAAAACGGTAATTTTGGTTAAAATCCGAAATTTTTCTATATCTCAGATGACAAAACGGACTTCACCGTTGGAATCGTCTCACAAAATCTAGCTAACACGTTGAATTTCTTGATTAGGGACGATCAAATTTCACGTTTTTTGAGGCATAAGTATCGGTGCCGTAAAGCGGAGTTTGAGAGACGTGTGATGTATCGCGAAAGTCACCCACTACATGTACCCATATTACACATGTTGCATGAGTAGAGAGGATGAAGGATGGATGGGCGAGATGGTGCTTAGAGTGAATAGTGAAAGAGGACATGATGGGAATTAAATGAAATGTTAATGATAATAAGACGAAATATGAACATTGTTCATCTTCTTCATTTTGAGACAAAATGGGCAGTGGCTGGAACGGATTGATGCAGTGGGCATGAGATTTGAGTTTTAGAGAGAGAAGGTGTGCCTTCTCTCTAGATTTTCGTCGGACCATCGGTTCTCGACAGAGCAAGAAGTAAAGTTGCTGCAGGCGGCTGCGCGTGGCGTAGATTTGGTGGAGTTCCGACAACTCCAAGAAGTAGAGATCTTTTCCTACTTGTGATATTCTTTGGCTAAGAGCCATGTTTATGGTTAAGGGATATTCTAAGGAAACGATTTGCATTTGTAAATTCGGTCCTCAAAAACCTTTTAACCCAGTGGAAAATCCAAATTTAGTGCGATGAAACGATTACTGACCCGAGTTTCCTGTTCACATGAATAGTGATGAGATTTTCTTGGTGTGAAAATGTGTGTTGTAAGTGATTCAAATTGAATTGCTGTGTTTGCTAGATGATGTATATGAGCTAATTTTGGTGTTATTGATGTGAATTTAAATAACATGATTTATATGGATTAATTGTGTTAGTATATACATGTTTTATATATTAGCATGGGTTTCTTTGGATTGGCATCAAATGCGTTCGTATCTTATTTAGGGCACCTTGAATAATGGAGTGAGTGCATGACATAGAGTGAAAGAAAAAACAAAAATATTTGTAGAAAGGAATTTCAAGGAAGATTTTCCAGTGCCTTGGAGAGTTGTCCAACGGTTCATCTGGGAGAGCGGACCATGAGCATTTAGGAGGATATCCATCAGGTCGCCTCGGAGGGAGTAAGTCAAATGTATTCAGATTCGGTGGCAAGTGAGTTTCCGAGAACAAAGCTTTTGTTTTGAAAGTGCAGATATTTACTCGCATTCCCGGTTTAGGCATATGGTGAGGCTCGGTGAGGACCGGGACGTAGGATTAGACATGTAGACATTCGAGTAGGTTCATGTAATTTCTTGAATGCATGATTGTTTGCCATGACATGTGCACTTAGGTGGGAGTAACCCATGTAAAATTATCTCTATTGGGCACGCTCGGCACTTGTCGGATCGTAGTTTCAAGTATGGGGTGTGCTGGGACGGCGCTCTCTAGAAGCCGCGTTTTAGAAGAAAGCCAGATGGCTTTGGTATTGATTTTGTATAACATGTATTAGAATTGTAGATTTTAATGTATGTTGAATTAAGAGTAATGTAAAAACTCTTGAACCATGTAATATATTTGGTTGGGATATATTTTGATGAGTATTCATGCATGGGCCTAGGTGGCCATTTTTACTCATTTTTATCCATATGTGGACCCGGTGTGGTTGTTGTGAAAATTTGGGACATTTTGTATTTGGGTAGAGCTCCTTGTACAAAGGAGGCTCTGCCTAATTTTCATGAGTGATGTCGGATTTGCTAGAGCATCCACAGTGTCCATGAGGTTGGAGTTGTCGATGGACCCCCGGTTTTTAGGCGTCACAAATTTGTTGAGTAACTCTCGAAGGAAACAATTCATAGGCCCCTCCGATGTGAATTGTTGGATAATTTTCCCAACACAATTCTTCGGACAACTTTCCCGATAAATTATTATTTTTAATAATTTTAAAAAGAGTCATCGTTTGGACAACCCTCCCAGTTTTATTTGTCATGCACTCACCTCTTATTCTAGGGTGTCCCGGTGCTTATGAAATGCATTATGTCATTTCCATACAACATATGTTAATATATCAAACATGCATATATTAATAAAATTCACATACTAACCACATGTTATTCAATTCATAGCAATAACACCAAAATTAGCTCACAAGGGCTAATAAACAATTTAAGTAATTCATTTTGAAGGCAGCGAAAGCAACCACAAACCACACACGAGTCAGTGAGCAGTGGAAACCACAGGTCTCTAAAAATTTGTTTCACAACCACATAGGATTTTCTCACTTTCGGTCCGTCACGATGAACCGAAAGCCCGGCCCTTCAGGCCTTAACAAATCCCATCCATTAAAATGACTCTTGGCGAAAAGAATAAATCAAGTAGAGGAAGACCCTACCTCAAGGTTGTCGAAGCTCCTTGAATCGATAATCACGCATAGCCCTTGTAGCGTAAATCAACTTCTCCTCTTGCTCAGCCAAGGGCAAGCGGTCGAGCTTTGAAATCCTAGAGAGAAGTTGGACTTTCTCTCTACAAAATGCGTTTTAAGCCTCCTCAACATCGGATGCCGGACTAAATAGGAAAGAGAAATGTTCTTTTCTTTTCATTTAATTCCTTTTTATCCATGGTTTTGACTTTTAAGGGCTCTTTGACATGTGGCTTAATAAGCTATTTATCTCTTATCCTCCCACTATTCATGACATGTAACCTTATGGATACATGTAATCGGTGACCCTTGTCACATCACATGCCCTCTCACTGTTGTCATACGGCACCCGACACCTGTGTGCCTCGAAAGATGTGAAATTCAGTATCTCGAGGTCGCGTCGGCAGTAGTAGCCGTTTAGCGAGGCGATTCCAATGATGAGTCCATTTTGTCATCGAGATCTAGAAAAATTCAGGATTTTGACGAAATTACCACTTTCTTTGTAAGACGAAATTCCAATTTACGGAAAATGGTAAAATACGTAATTTCGATAAAAAGAGATTGAAATGTATTTTCTAGATCTCCAGATAACGAGCAATTTTCACCCGTTGAATCGTCTTTGCGGAAAGCTCTAGCTATGCAATCGAACTAAATCAGAGGCTCCGAATGTCCCGAAAATTTGCGTTACCGAGGCATTCTTGTTCAGGTCTTAGTAAAATAATATTTGATGTGAAAAAAAATCGCGTATAATAATATGTCTTTCGTGTCTGTAATAAGTGGCATGAGTAAAGAAATGATGAAAATGGATGTAGTCGAGATAGTCATAGAGTGTCAAAGCGAGGAAAGTAGGGACATAATGGTCATTATTTAAATTTTAAATGATGCGAGACAAAATAAGGAATAATTAGTCTCTTACATCAAAAAGGAAGGAAAAAGCGTTGGAGAGAGAGGGTGATACAAAGAGTGGGATTTTTGGTTTTAGAGAGAGAATATCTAACTTCTCTCTAGATTCCCGGGAGATCAAATGAGTCGAGTCGTCGGAATGAGGAAGGAAAGTTGCTCACATGCATCGAGACTGCCAGCGTGGGCACTGTTTTTGAGTTTTTGATAAACTCCGTGAGGTAGGGGTTTCATCCTACATGAGTTTTACACTTTATTTAAGTGTATTTATGATGATTGAGTTGTTTGAGGGCTTGAACGGCCGTTTGATCGGTCCCAAAACTTGGGACCGAATTATTGAAAATTTTAGAAACCCAAATGGACAGCCCGTGACTGTCCACGGGCTGTTTGGGTTGGTCATGGTGAAATGTGTGCTTTAAATTGTATTGTGATGTGTGTGAGGCCGGAAATGGCCATGAAATTCGGGTTCCCAAAGTGAACCAATGATTGGATGAATGGATGGGAACAGTAAACCCGAGGGTTTTATTGTTCATCTAAATAATGACACGAAAATAAATTTTTGTGTGAAAATGTGTTTGGCGGAGCAATTCAAGTGAAATTGCTCGTGTTTGATGCTTGGCCCAAGTGAGCTAATTTTTTGAGTAATGGAATGTGAAATTACATAACATGTTTGTGTGATTTAAATTATGTGATTATATGCATGATTATATATTTGCATGTGTTATAGACTTGTAATGGAATTGGCATCATGCATTCCATACCCAACAGGGCACCACAGAACAATAAGTGAGTGCATGAGGTGATTCGAAAATAGTTGGAGGGTTGACTAAATAATAATAATTATCGGAGGAGGTAGTCATAAAAAATATCAATCGTCGGGTCGTGATTGATATACATCGGAGGGTAGTCCTTAAATATATAACATCGAATTCGGTCCACTACTTATATCTCAGAGGGTAGTCATGAAATAAAAACAAATATCTTTGTTGAAAATAATGTTTCTCATCACGTGGTAGGCAAGTGTGAAGTCGATGAGGGACTCGGGGTATGAGTTGTTCGGGTCAGACGTTGAGTAGGATCGTCGTTCTTGGATGTGTGTTTCTTTGGAATATTGCATATGCACTTAGGTGGAGAGTAGCCCATTTAGATTGATTCAGCTGCGAGCATTAGCTCACTACTGTCGGGGAACATGTTTTTGACCGGTACGGGCGCGGGGGAGACGGCTCGTCATAGGCCCAGCTTTAGAAGAACGGATTAGCTTTAGTTTGTGATGTATACATGTATTAGAATTTTAGAATTTTAATATATGTTGTATAAGAGTCATTTATTAACTCTTGAAACTATTGGATATAGTTGGATACATATATATTGTATGATAGTGTGGGTTTTATAGGCCAAGAGGCCGTTTTTACTCATGTGAATGTTGATTGGGACAGGTGATGTATTTGGGTAGAGCTCCCCGTACAAAGGAGACTCTGCCCGATTTTCGTGAAGAGATGTCGGGTCACCCGACATTCACGAGTTTCCGCGGGTTGACGGGTTGTAACACCCCGAAATATACCCTAGTCGTTTTCGACATGTTTAGGGTATTTTATAAGCATAATTTATTTGTTTAAGTGAGTTAAATGCGAAACACAGGAACAGAGACCGAGAAAGTTAAAACTTAAGGACAAAATTGTAATTTGTCAAAAGGGGAGCTTAAAAGTCATAGTTGATGAGAATAGAGAGGCCAAAATAAAATATTGGAAAGTTGAAATTCAAATAGCGAGATGGAGGGACACTTTTTACAAATAATGAGAAACTTAGCCCAATGGGTTTTAGAGAGACCCCGAGCAGCAGCCTTAGAAACATGGATTAAAGACCAATTTGGTCTCAAATTGGGGGAACCGTAAGAAAGAAAGAAAGGAGAAGAAGAGGAAAAGGAAGAAGAAGAAAAAGAAGAAAGAGAGGAAGAAGATGGAGCCAAAAAAAGGTATGGAACTCACAGCTTTGAGTATGGACTTGGATTTTGAGTATGGATCCTTGGCTTTGTTGGTTAATGGTTTACCCCAAACCTAGGGTTTAATAAAGTTCATCCCAACATGAGTTTCTTGTTGGAAATTGATTTCTTTCTAGGGGTTTGATAGGATTTCATCCTTAATAGATTAATGGGAGTAAGGAGTGGGTAAAACCCAAATGTAAATGAAAACATGGAATCCTCCCTTTGAGGTTGGATTCATTGAGATTAGTGCAAGGTAAAATAGTTGGGATTAAGAACAAGCCTAACAAATCCTTGTATTTGGTAGCCAATATGGGTTATGACCCATATTAGAAGTACTTTGGGAGAAAATCATGAAAGGTTTTTTGATAGAAAGATATCCATTGAAAGATGATTTGTAGGAGATAATTGAGTTAAGATGAAATTGAAATGATTTTGAAGTGTATAAAGTATAAGATTTGGTTTGGGATGGAAAAGTGCATGAAAAATGGGGAGAAAATACACGTGCAGGCGCTTTTAGGAGATGCAGTACAGATTTGAACTTGTACAGGGTACAACTTATATGTTCTAGTCGTTTTGGCCAACATGCAGTACAAGTTAGACGTAATACCCGGCCTGACCACATTCTACTTTCCCGATTTCGACGGTTTCGTATTTTTGGCCATAACTTGCTCAATTCTTATCCGATTTGAGTGATTCAAGTGGCTACGTAAAATAGACTTCAAGGAGATCAAGTGGCTACATAAAATGAACTTCAAGAGAGCAAAGCAGGGCGGAATCGCCAAATTCTGATCCCTAAGTGGCCTAAAATTCCTCAAGAAGTGGGACCATGCCTGACTAAATTCTAGTTTCATTGTTGAACATAGAAATCCGGGTTGTTTCGGATGTAACTTGAGTTCCGATTATCGGGTGGGTGATTCGGTTGGAATAGAAACCTTAGCACCTTATCTTTAAAAGAATACAATGACCTAGAGTCAAACATGAGATTAAGATCGGAAGAGAATTTAGTGTCTGAACTGTTCTAGTGTAATCGAGATGAAACCGACTAGTTTTGGCATGAAAATGCCATAGCTTTAGTTTTGGATGATCCGATTGGATTGATTCCACTTCCTAAGTAAAAGTAGATTCATAGAGGAATAATAATATATGAATGAGGTGTGATTCCACATACATGTACTTCCACAAGAATATGAAGTGCCATATGTAATAGGCATGAAACAAGGAAAAATATAGAAAATGAAAAGAAATGTAAAGATGTATTTCTGAAACATGAAAAATGATTATGGAAAATGAAAATGAAAACGAATTGAAACATAATTGTGAACAGGAGAGGCAATATGTCACTTGAACACATAATGTGGTTAAAAGTGATATATGATTATTATCACGAGATAACGAGAAAATGATAACAAATGATAGGAGTATACATGAATGAGTATACATGAATGAATATGTGAATGTGGAGTGTATGAATGAGTATACGTGAATAAGTATAAATAAATATGAATTTATGAATGAATATACATGAATGAATGTATGAATGAGTGTATGAATAGAGCATCGTGAATAGAGTATCATCGCCAATTATGAATGAGTATACATAAGTAGGTATCGTGAGCAGTATATAAGCGAGTATACGTAAATGAGTATATGAAATGTACGTAGATTGAGTATATCTTTGAAAGATAATACGAAGTAATATTGGAATTGAAATACGATTATGATGGTTATGAATGCTAATTGTGAAATATATATAAGCATGTATATATTGATTTGAATGATTGTTATTTGAAATGTTTGTCATACATAAAATGATATGAAGACAAAAATACGATTGTGATCGATTATAGATACTAATTGTAAAATATATAAGTATATATATATATGTATTGATTTGAATGATTGTTTATTGAAATGTCTATCACACGTATGCATGTGTGCATGTAATTGAACGATAAAGCGAAATTCTTGCGCAAAAATAAATTGATTTGAAATGTATCATTGGATAGTAGGCATGGCTGGGATTCACCAACTGGTCGTCATGAAGGTAGTAAATAGTGTTAAATCTTGAAATCACAATGCCTCTTGAATGACAAGCAGGGACCGAGTTCAACAAGTGAATGCGTCGTGAATGTTTGAATTCTATAATAAATGTGAAGACGGTGATATTGAATATGAGATCACGTACTCTTCCGAATGACAAGCAGAGGCGAGATTAAACAAGCGAATCTGTCATGAATGTCAATTCTATAGTTAAAGTGAATCATATTGTTAAATGCGAAATCACATTGCTCTTTGAGACGACAAGCGAGGCAGGATTATGGCCCGAATCGCCGTGAATATCGAGTCTATAGCCAAATGTGAGGCAGTGATATTGAATGTGAGATCACATTGCTCTTGAATGACAAGCGGTGAGGATTCGGCAAGCAGATCTATCATGAATGTCAATTCTATAGTTAAAGTGAATCATATTGTTAAATGTGAAATCACATTGCTATTGAATGACAAGCAGGCGGGGATTGACAAAGCGAATACGCCGTGAATGTTGAATTCTATAGCCAAATGTGAGGCGGTGATATTGAATGTGAGATCCACATTGCTCTTGAATGACAAACGGACGAGGATTAAACCAGGCTGAATCATCATGAATGTCAATTCTATAGTTAAAGTGAATCATATTGTTAAATGCGAAATCACATTGCTACTGAATGACAAACAGACAGGATTCAACAACTGAATCTGTCGTGAATGTCGAATTCTATAGCCAAATGTGAGACGGTGATATTGAATGTGAGATCACATTGCTACTGAATGACAAAGCAGAACGAGATTCAACAGCCCCAGTCTTGTCATGAATGTCAATTCTATAGTTAAAGTGAATCATACTTTGTAAAATGTGAGGGGGAAATCACATTTGCTCTTTTGAATGACAAACGGCTGAGATTCCCAGTGAATCTGTCGTGAATGTCAACTTCTATAGCTATATGTGAAATCACAAACCGATAAGCGAAAAATGACATTAAAATTTGTATTGTTTAAGTATTCTTTACATTACACGGACATAGTAAAAAGGCATCATTTTGTAAATGCATTTTGTTGAATGTAAATGTTAAGGGTCTTTTGAAATTATAAGTGTTTATGGGATTGCCGAAAAGTGCTTTCGATAATTAAGTCTAAAATGGAACCTAACATAAACAAATGTTTGGAAAGATAATTGAAAATGTCGGAATGCCAGGGCTCCGACTTGGATCCGCCAGCAAGATCAGTCGGGGATTAGTAGCGACACTTTTGAAAGAAAATTTAATAAGGCGAAATAAATGTTTGATTGAAGAACGTCGGAGTAAAGCTAGGGCTCCGGCTTGGATCCGCCCGATCGGGTCAGAAGTAGAGGGATTAGGGTCGCGACCTTGCACGAAAATGAAAATTTATAAAAGCGAAACTAAAGGTTTAACGGGCATCCCGGATCACGAAATGTAATTTCTAAAGGAGTTGATTAATGGCTTAGTGCATTGATAGTGATAAGGAGTCTAATATGTATTGGTATTAGTCTGATTTGAACACAGTATGAAATTGATATGATTTGATTTGTTACGAATTGCATTGTATACGTATAAGTTTACTTTACAGATATGATTTGATCTATCATACATGTAGTAGATATGAGTTACAACTTTTAGCCAAAATACATGACACGGGAAGTAATATGAACAAGATAATGATAAGAATACGAAAAGAACATGTATATTATGAGATGAGTTAGAAGTCACATAAGAATAGAAGCCGTTATATGCATAAGTAAATGTAAAAAGATAGTGGCGATTAATGTTATTAGTGGGTGCACAATGCATATGTTCCCATAGCGTAAAGCTTAGCATAGATTCAATCAGTGTAGTGCGAAGGAGATAAAGAGAGGCCAGGACATTCCACCGAGTACATGCGGGCCATCTCGAGACAGTGCTCATACGGCCCAGCATTCGCGATCTCGATGTTGTATTAGATATGTATATGTATGTGTATTTAATATAGAATGGGACTTAGTATATGTGTATAGATTTTAATATATACCACTCGATGGTAGTTCATTTGTAAATGTAAATGATTGTTGGTTATAAAAAAAAAAAAAGAAAAAGTAGAAGTCCCGATGTATGGTTTTTGCACGAATCGAGTTCGGATTAGCGTCGAATTCGGGCCAAGGATCGGCGTATTCTGAGTGAATCAAACGGACCCTCAGGATTTGAAATCACATTTACCCTTTTTAAAAAAATATGAATTTTCTCAAGTTTTACAGATGGTGGTCCCATTAAGTGTTAGAATCCCAATTACTGTAGTAAGGGTAGAAATGACAAATTTTATCAAAAAACTTGTAGGAACAGGTTCAAGTACTAGTTCATCTAGGATTGATGAACAACTTAGACAAATTCAGGAAAATACTCAAAAATATGAGAACAAACTGTTTGGTTCCATAGAAAACTAGGAACAGTATATCAAAAACTGGGAAATACCAAAACAAAACATCAAAGAACTATACAAAGTAGGAAGCTTTGAATTCAAGAAGGATTATAGGATTAAAATTTCTGAGAATACTCATTCAATAGGATCTGAGACATAAACTATTGAATTTCTAGATCCTAGAGACTTAGAACAGTTACAAAGGGAAAAATTCAAGATTCTTCATATAGGAGCAATATAAGTGGCATCTAAACCCCTAACTAGGTTAGGGTTAGACAAACCTATTTGTATATGTCTTCGTGATGCAAGACATAACCAATTGAGGCGCCTTTTAAATTGTCACGACAAATACGTCGCTTTGGGTAGGTGTATTTTGCTTGTTATCTAAACAGAGTTAGGCGTATGAATGATCGAGACATTCCTTAAGCCTTAACTCTAAACATTCAAACCTAAAACTATGATATGGATCACAGATCCAGGAATATCCTCATAGTATCGAGTATCTTGTAAAGGTGATGACTTCTGGTCGACAGGAATTGCCTTTAAGCCGTCTCGAAGATCAAACATTAATTTGGCAAGAAAATGAAAAGAATTCTACAGTTATAATTGTGACACTCCATTTCCCGGGGGTCCTGTTGACCACCGTCAACATGCGGAAACCTATGTGTCTCATATCATGAGACCCATACATGAGTAAAAATGGCCACGTTGGGCCCATACATCAATACTCACCAAAAATTTAACCAACTATATTACAATAGTTCAAGAGTTACTTACACTCTTAATACAAAACATATATTAAACTAGTCAATTCTAATCTATACACAAAATGTGAATCAAGGCCACGATCCAGGCTCGCTTCATAATCAGGCCTCTGGGGCGTCGTGCACTTTGAATACACGAAGAGGGGATCCACGGCAGGAGTGAGCAATGACCCATTGGTCGAATTCTCCTACGAGGGCTACTCCCCTAAAATGCACATGCAATGGCGTACATCCACAACATCCATTCCCGCCCACAATTCATAATGCTTACATGGAATGATTTATATCTTCATGAAAATGTTTACCATGCCCATTACAAGGTCACCCATAGGCTCCCTCACACATGCCTATGCCCGAGTGTAAAGATGAAATCCTTTAGTAATGCTTGATGACGCGAGAGCAATTTTTCAATGGGTAACCATCCGAGTCAATACAGACTCTATCACTCAACTCTAGGTCTAGTGATGAACACGATCGTGTGTTTTCTCTTGAAGCGATAGAACTTCGGATTACAGCGGGTCCTCTAACACCGATACGGGGAACTTTGGATAGTACCACGGGTCTCTGCACCGTGCAAAGGCCTTTCGGGATAATGCCGCGGGTCTCCACACCAGTCGGTCTCTCACACCCATGCAGGACCTTTCGGATAATACCACGGGTCTCCTACACTCGAGTTCCAAGGACGCCCAACACACATTAATTATTTCTCATTTTTTTATAATTTGAACTACGAGTCTTCATTGGACGTAGTCCTAAAGACAAACTCAACCCACATTCACCAAGAGTGGTGAATAGCCATGTGAACCCCGGAAAATCCAAATTTTTTGGAAAATGGTAAAACGATAATTTCGGTTGAAAAACCATAATTTTTCTAGAGCTCGGATGACAAAACGGACTTCACCGTTGAAATCGTCTCTAGAAATATAGCTACCACGTCAAATTTTGTCAAATTTTGAGACAGTCAGAATTTCACGTTTTTCGAGGCGTAAGGTGTGGGATGACACATGACATGGTTGAGGGGATGCCACATGGCACCCTAAGAGAGTGACACTTGGCAAAGCCATGTGGTTCACTTGAAGGGATGGCTCACAATGAGCCACATAGGAGCATGATGTCATAAAGGAAATAAAGAAATAAGGAATAAAGATGGAAAAATGAGGACCACACAAGTGGTAGGAGGAAATGAGGAGGAAATTGCCTCCTTTGACCCATACGGTCAATGTTGCTCCAAATGGGAGGAGAAATTCCAAGAGAAAGGAGAAAATAAGAAGAAATGAAGAGAAAAGGAGATGAGAAAAAGAAAAGAAAAGAAAGAAAGAAACAAAAGAACTGAAAGGAAAAAAAAAATAAAACAATTTGTGGGAAAGAAAGGAAAGGAGAGAAAAGAGAAAGGAAAGGAAATGGAAAAAAAAAAAAAAAGGAAAGGGAGAATTTCCCGGCTTTCGACCCAGTCGAAGTTGTGATCCAGACTAAGAGAGATTAGTGCGTAAGCGCGATGCGTGTGGATACCAAAAAGTTAGGATTTAAACAAGGCTCCATAGGTGGGGGAATTTTCCTACTCGGTTTTATTTTTTAGCTAAAGGCCATATAATGGTATAGGTTGTTTCAAGGGCCAGATTAGGCCGTGTGATTTAGTCTCAGATGATGAGACTAAATGGTAAATTATAGAGGCCCCGATTTTTTAGACGATCGGGACGGGATTTTGAAGGTCAGTATCCAAGTCGGTTTTGGTTTGGGACTGATGGAAAATGCATGTTGGACTTTGTTGTGACGATTTCGGGCCAGATTCCTGCGGGTTTGAGGTGGGTTGGTCAGAGGTCTTTGTCAATTTTCCCTTCATCCAGCCCAGGCGTATTTGGTCATAACTTGTCCATCACTCACCCGAATTAAGTGATTCAAATTTTTGGGTAAACTAGACTTATAGGAGAACATATCTCCTTGAAATAGGTATATCCAAATTCCAAACCCTTAAGGCTCATAAATTCATCCAAAGTGGAAGCGACATGACATGGTGTGCGACAACTTGAAATGAGACAAAATTGTCATTTTACGATTATTGGCCTCAACTTCGGATGGCCATAACTTTTTCGTCCGAACTCCGTTTCGGGTGTTCTTAGACTCTATGGACCATTGAGTCAAGATTCTAGCCATATTCATGCGGAGGACAGTGGGTGAACATAACCCTGCTGAAAATTATGTTTTTCAGGCTCTTTAGTCGGTAAGAATTTGGCCGGCTAGGGTTGACTATTCTTGTGACCTCAACTGAATGACCATAACTTCTTAATTCGAACTCCGTTCCAGGTATTCTGCTTGGACTCTGCCATTGATGAGTCAGATTCTGATCATGTACCTGTGGATGGCAGTGGGTGCTGGGGCTCGCCGGCTAGGGCTGGTCGGTTAGGGCTTGCCGGGTAGGGCTGGATACTCATGTAAGACCTCCAACCCGGAGGATCACGCAACTGTCGTCCAGCACATTTCAGGTATTCTTGGACTCTATGGAAATCCCATTGAGTCAAGATTCCATCCATGTGCCTGTGGAGGGCAGTGGGTGCTAGGGTTGACCGGCTAGGGCTGGTCGGTTAGGGCCTGGTCGGTTAGGGCTGGCTGGGTAGGGCTAGATACTCATGTAAGACCTCCAACTTCGGAGGGTCATAACTTATTCGTCCGAACTCCGTTTTAGGTGTTCTTAGACTCTATGGAAAGCCCATTGAGTCAAGATTTCAGAAATGTACCTGTGGAGGGCATTGGGTTTTCACAACCATGCTGAAAACCTATGTTTTGCACCTAGTATGCAGGTTGCTTGGTTGTGTCGATGTAAATAGTCGGGTTTTGACATGACCATTGTATGGCATGTTGTAGGTTATTGTATTGGGTAGGAATTGCCATGAGTTAGCCTAAGGAAGGTTGTACAACATTATTTTTTTAGTCATAGAACGATGTATGGATACATGGAACCAAACTGGTGCATGCTCGTGAAGGGGCCGTGAGATACCCCATTGGATGGGTCCAAGATTGTGACCTTGATGTGTGTTATTACTTGTGTAAATAACATGCAGTGTGAGAATAACATGTTGATATATGCTGAATGATGTATTAGCATGGGTAGAGCATGGAGGTAAATTATATGTATCAATTATAATTATCCATGGGGTATTAATGTTCAAGTAGTTGTGCATCATACATGTAACATGAGAACCTGCCATGGCATTAGCATTGCATATGCACAGGGACATCGCATTATGTTGGGTGTGCGTGCATGGGTATGGTCATCCATCATCAATGTTGATGAATGGGTAGTGAGATAGTACTTTGAATGGCGTCGATGATATCTCAGTTTAAACATAAAAAGTGAAATAATATAATTAATGTGTGTTGGGTGGTGGAGGCAAAGAAGGGGTTCGAGGGTTAGGGTTAGGGTTAGAGTTCGAGAGTTAGGGGTTGGGGGTTAGGGGTTAAAGGTTAGGGTTTGGGGTTTAGGGTTTAGGTTTAGGGTTTAGGAGTTTTAAGGTGTAGGATTCGGGTTGAGTTCGGGGTTCGGCGGGGTTTAGGGTTCGGGGTTCGGGGTTAGGGAGAGGGACACGGTTTGTCGATGGTTTGCCTTGGTTATTTCTTTTTATCTTTGCTTGTATGTAGGATGTACTCTTTACATTTAGGGTTCTCTCAATTTTTCCGTGTTATTTATTTTGTAACAGTAATAAACCTTATTTATAATTTCAATATGTCTCGATAATAACATTAATTTTTTTCCCATGGTTTTGGGGCTGTGGTAGTAGTGAGAGCTTTTCAATAATATAGTAGGTACTATTAACTACTAAAGAATGCCATTTATCCACAGTATCACCTTATCTTAGATTGCCTTCTCTAAGATTTAAACCTATTATCAATTTCTTTCCAATCTTCTAGCTAATAGCAATTGTGATGATGTTATCATTCATGCCTAGTGTCATACGCTTGCACTTTATCTCCTAAAGTTTACGCCTGATAAGCATTTAGAACATATTTATCCAAGCACAATCTAACTCAATCATATTTTCCCATTGAAGCTCAAAATCTAAGAACTAGGCTTCCAAATAGACGCATTTAAACCTGTTATGAATATGTATTTAGTTGTCCCATTGGAGATTGGGTTGCCCGATGCTAGTCTATTGGTTGTTGGCGGCGGGTATAAATATTAGTTATATTCCTCAATGTATTTGCATAAATATTAGTGAAACAAAGCCCCGAACTAAATGTATTTAGTGCGTGTTGAGAAGTGGATTAAAAGCGATTATGACAAATGGAATGCATGAGCAAGTTAGTTATGATTGTTGATAGTTGCGATCTTGCGAGCTTGTTTGCATATAGAGTAATATGTAGGTTCAACAATAATTTAATTAACAAGAAGCGATACGAAAGAATTGGATTTTCCCTTTAGTCATTTGATATAAATGTATCATTTAATAACTCATTTGTTACGATTATTACTTGATGCCTACTAAATATATATATATATATATATATATATATATATATATATATATATATATATATATATATATATATATATATATATATATATATATATATATATATATATATATATATATATATATACTATTGTAGTAATTAGAGGACCTTATTTTGGTAGCATAAACTTGAGTTGTTGCCTGAAGTGTATGCAATTTGAAAATCTGATCATCCCAATGTGTTTGAATGCCCGAGAAAACTCACGAAAAAAATCATTGTTTTCTTCCAAACACACAAAACTCATATGAAGTAAGAGCAGTACTTTGTTCTGTTGCTTCCCCTGTTTTTATTATATTGCTTAAGTGGTCAAGAGATGTAAAAGATTTGTTCTATAACTAGTTGTGTAAGCATCAACAACTCCAAAAGGCTTAACTGATAAAACCTTTGTTAAAACATTTGTTGCATTATATATCTTCAGTCAATTTTTCTCAACCATGATAGTATATTATTATGTTACCTCCCTAATGAAGTGATGTTTGACTTCATTATGCTTTGACCAATCCTCTAACTATCTTCAAACATAATCATTATCCATGTACACCCGATCCCTCACAGAGACAAAGTTCATATTAATGAAACCATTCTCTATGAAAATTTTAGCAAATCTTTTTCTACCTTAGTTGTTGTTGTGGCCTTGATCAGTGTCTGTTGACAACCGTCGACATGGAAAATCCTCGTCTCACATCGCGAGACCCATACCTGAGTAAAAATAGCCTCTTGGGCCCATGAACCAATACTCATCAAAATATAAACCCAACTATATTCCAATAGTTAAAGAGTTGATTTCATTACTCTTAATACAAATACATATTAAAATTTCAATTCCAATACATGTTATACCAAAAACATCAAAGCCACAACCCGGCTTTGTTCAAAATCGGTCCCTAAAGATGACGAGTCTTCTCGAGGCAGCTTCTGTACCTTAAGTAGTATTCCCTCGGCGGGGTGACCTATCGCGAGTAGTGGAATTACTAAAATAGGTCCTCACCCTAAGTGCATATGCAATGATCAATTTAAACACACACTCAAGTAAATCACGTGGTCCTACTTGAATGTCTACATGCAGTTCCCATGTCTCAGTCCTTATCGACTCCCTCACGCCATGCTTTCCATGTATAGAAAAACACCATTTCAAGAAACAAAACTTGTTGTTCTTGAAAATACACTACGAGAATCGAGTAAAAGATTGGACTACCCTCCGAGGCGACTGTGTTGGAGAACTTCCGAGAAAGCGATCCATAGTCCTCGGTGAAATGATCATTGGGCCGTCTCGGCCCATTCTCGGAAAATCATCTTGCTGAAATTCCTTTGCCCAGCCATGACCGTTTTCTTTCAATCTCATGTCATGCACCGCACCTAATTTCTGATTTACCCGATGCGTATGAATCACACATTATATCGTTTCAACACAATCCAACCAATATATCAAATATGCAATCACACAACATGTCATTCAATTTTAATCAAGCAACTCCCAAATTAGCTCACTTGAACTAATCACAATTCCATTTCCAATGGCCCATACACACAATTATATTCCATATAATTGTGACATCCTACTAATACACAAAGTTCATGCATTAACCTATCCTTTTCCACACAAATCAAGCCATTCACTTCAAACAATTTCCTACATCCAAAACATGGACGTTTTGGGTCCATTTCATACAAATTAGTCTCTTTGTTTTACTTTCCCAACGAGCGAGTGGTACCGCCGGAAGTGGGTAGCCACTCATCGGCTGTTGTTCCACTTTTTAAAACCGATTTCCATGGCCATTTCCGGCCTCATACACACAAACACACAATTTATTGTATAAATCATGACCTAAGGTACCCAAACAGTCCAGACACTATCACGGATTGTCCAAACGAGCCCTAAGAATTTCCACATTTCGGTTCCAAGTTTTTGGACTGATCAAACGGCCCCTCACGGCCTCAATCGTACTGAACCATCACAAAACTCTTAAACAATAGGTAAAGCAAGTAGGATAAAACCCCTACCTCACAGAGTTTGTTGAAACTCCAAGAAACCGATGCCCACGCGTTGCCCTCGCCGTGTAGAACAACTTTCCTTCTTGCACCGAAGAAATCCGACGGTCCGATCACCAGGGATCTTAGAGAGAAGCCACTCCCTCTCTCTCTAAAAAATATCAAAACCCTAAACTCATTACACCGTTTTCCTCTCCTGTGGCGTTTGATACTCTTTTTGGAACCATGGGTAGGGAGATGACCCTTTATTCATGTTTTGTCTTTATCTCATTAAGAATTCAAACAATTCCCATCATGTCCTTCTTCTAGATTTTTGCCACTTGGCACTATCTCAGCCGTCCATTTCCATAATCTCTCTACTCATGCAACATTTGTCACATGATTACATGTTATAGGTGACTTTTGTCACATCACACGTCGTTTTAAGGCACCCGATACTCGGTGCCTCGAGAAAAACTGTTTGTCTGGAAAAATTAGATTGTCTCGAGGTGACGAGAGTCGACGTGTTAGCTAGATTCGTGAAGAGGCGATTCCAGCGGTGAAGTCCGTTTAGTCATCGAGATCTAGAAAAATTCAGATTTTAGCGAAATTACGATTTTGCCATTTTGAAGGTGGAATTTTCGGTCTTACGATGCATACTCGCCAAAAAATTTGATCACGAAATTGCGCTGCGCATCCCGATGCGTGCATATATAGTCTCTCACATCTCCCGAGAGCCGTGTAGCCGGGTATGGCAACCCGGCTAAGGTCGGTGTGACTGCCGTTGGGTGCCAGCTCATCCATGTATCCAGAATGACATCAACTTGATATCTTCTGCAGCATGAGGTCCACCGTGGCGAATCACTCGGATCCACAACTCCGCGATCTCGACACATCGACCCGACTTTCTGCCTACGTCCCCAGGGAAGAACATCCCATCATGGCTTCTACAAAGGCCTCGACCTCTAAGCCGATTCTATTATACAAGATGCAACAATGAATGAATTCGTGCATCCATTTAAATGCTACTACAGTATTCGACAGCGTGGAAGTGCGCGAGCCACGGCGCCGCGGCTGCGCTAACCAGCCCGCGTGCGCTGCCCGGCCCAGTATCGTGGCGCTGCGATGTGGCCGATGTCATGACCTTGGACCGACCGTGTTATCGTGGCTGGGCGGCTGTATCATGAGCGCGCAGCCTGCGCCGTGTCACAGCCCGTCTCGCGATCCCGATACATCTCATGCCGCTTCTAGTCCGCGTCTGAGTTTGTATCGCGACCCGAGCCTCTGCTTCTTGCCTCTTGCTCCTTGTCGCGAGTACATGGTGTATGCGTGACCGCAGTCCTCGGCCTGCTAGCCTTGTCCGCAATCACGCGATACAATGGTTGTATCATGACACAATTTCGCCATTTCCGGCGCGCCGTCCGCGTCTGACGAGTGTATCGTGACCGCGCTCCAACCGAAGCCCTTAACTTTGTCAGAAGCCTCCTATCCGCATTAAAATGCGTATGGTGACACACTCAACGGCCGGCCACAGCTCTTACATCGCGATACAACTTCGTGTATTGCGACACAGTTCCCCAACCCAAACTGCCTACGCCTATCACGATACAATCGGATTGTATCGTGACCTTCTCCCCAGCCCACTGCACACAAGACGACTATGTCACGATACAATTTCTATTGTATCGTAACCCGGAACTGGTATTAGTCAGCGCGATTTACGCACCTTTTCTTCTTTTTTTCGTTTCACACATTATATATATATATATATATATATATATATATATATATATATATATATATATATATACCTATATATATATATATAAATTTTTTCATTTCTTCTCTTTGGCTCACCCAAAAAATATGTACACATATTTTTTCTCATTTTCCCGAACACCCAAATAAATTTATAAAAACTTATTTTATCTATTTTTTCTTGATTTTACACATTGCTGCAAACCTTATATATATATATATATATATATATATATATATATATATATATATATATATATAAATTTTTTTCATTTTCTTCTACTGGAAAAACACCCAAAAAAATATGTACACATATTTTTTTTTTCTCATTTTCCAGAACTCCCAAATAAATTTATAAAAACTTATTTTATCTATTTTTTCTTTGATTTACACATTGTAAACCTTATAAAATTTCTTCACATCACATTTTTTCATTTCTAAATCCAATCTGAAACCTCAAAAAAAAAAAAAAAATTATATATATATATATATATATATATATATATATATATATATATATATATATATATATATATATATATATATATATATATATATAATTATTTTCATTTTTCCAATAACCCAAATAAATTTATTGAAATTTTATGAGTATTCTTTCCTCTTCAGTTTTACCTTTGTAAAACTCGAACAATTGTCCCGACACATCCATTTTTTCCTATGTGCTAATCACTAAGCACACAATCACACAACACATAACAATTCATCAAATCACACACAAAACACATGCATGTAGTGTTCTAATCTTGTCCCGTGGTGATGTTCTTACACCTGATAACTCACGGCATGGCGGCCGCCGGCCACTGGTAATGGTTTACCTAAATACCACCAATGAATCCCAAGGTAATGTTTACGCGCCAGCTCACGTCTAATTTGTGGCCTTGGTATGGAGACTAAACACCTCGTCGGCGCGAGCTCAAAGGTAATTGTTTGCCTTGGCTGCGATGCAAACTGTGACGCCTCGATCGGGGTGTCGGGTGACAACCCGTCCCGACCCTCGGAAAATCTATCGTCTCGCGCCGGCGAACCCTTTATTAATAAAAATAGCCTCTTGGGCCCACGAACCAATACTCATCAAAATATACACCCACCTATATTCCAATAGTTCAAGAGTTGATTTCATTACTCTTAATACAAACACATATTAAAATTACAATTCTAATACATGTTATACCAAAAACATCAAAGCCATAACCCGACTTTCTTCAAAATCGGTCTCTAAGATGAACCGTCTTCTCGAACGCTCCCTGTACCTGAAATGATATTCCCACGACAGGGTGACCTATCGCCCAGTAGTGGAATTACCCTAAATGGGTTACTCCGGCTAAGTGCATATCTTGATGATCCAGATTTAATACACACTCCACGTAATCATTGATCCCTGTTGAATATCCTACATGCCCGTTCCCATGTCTCGAGTCCTCTGACTCCCTCACACTTGCCTTAGCCATGTAGAGAGAAAAACACCATTTCAAAACAAAACTTGTTGTTCTGAAAAGAAATACACCTCTACGAAGATGCGGTAAGATGGACTACCCTCCGAGGTGAATGTGTTGGAGAACTTCCCGAAACAGTCATGGTCCTCATCCAAAATGATCTGTTGGACCGTCTCCTAACCCCATTCTTCGGAAAATCATCATGTGAAATCCTTTCGCAACCATGTTCGTTTTTCTTTCAATCTCATGTCATGCACCCACACCTAATTTCTAGGTTACCAGGTGCATATGAATGCATTATGCCATTTCAACACAATCCAACCAATATATCAAATATGCAATCACACAACATGTAATTCAATTTTAATCAAGCAACTCCCAAATTAGCTCACTTGAACTAATCACAATTCCATTTCCAATGGCCTATACACACAATTATATTCCGCCCATAATTGTGACATCTATAATACACAAAGTTCATGCATTAACCTATCCTTTTCCACACAAATCAAGCCATTCACTTCAAACAATTTCCCTACACCCAAAACATGGGCGTTTGGAGTCCATTTCATACTAATGGAAATTTATTTTATAGTCCCAACAGGAAGCAGTGGTACATCCGGCTGGCGCCTCATCAAGCTGTTGTTCCACTTTTTGAAACCGATTTCCATGGCCATTTCCGGCCTCATATACACCAACACACAATTTATTGTATAAATCATGACCCAAGGTACCCAAACAGTCCATACACTGTCACGGACTGTCCAAACGAGTTCTAAGAATTTTCACATTTCGGTTCCAAGTTTTTGGACCGATCAAATTGCCCCTCACGGCCTCAATCATACTCAACCATCACAAAACACTTAAACAAGAGGTAAAGCAAGTAGGATAAAACCCCTACCTCACGGAGTTTGTTGAAACTCCAAGAAACCGGTGCCCACGCATTGCCCTCGCCTCGTAGAACAACTTTCCTTCTTGCGTCGAAGAAATCCGACGATTCGATCGCCCGGGATCTTAGAGAGAAGCCACTCCCTCTCTCTCTAAAAAAATATCAAAACCTAAGCTCACTGCACCATTTTCCCTCTCCTGCACGTTTGGTCTCTTTTTGGCTCCTTAAGGTAGGAGATGACCACTATTCATGTTTTGTCTTTATCTCATTAAGAATTCAAACAATTCCCATCATGTCCTTCTTCTAGATTTTTGCCACTTGGCACTATTTTGGCCGTCCATTTCCATCATCTCTCTACTCATGCAATATGTGTCACATGATTACATGTTATAGGTGACTTTTGTCACATCACATGTCGTTTTCTGACACCGTGCTCGGTGCCTCGGCGATGCAAATTTCAATTGTCTCGGAATTCGATGAAATTCGACGTGTTAGTTAGATTTCGCAAGACGATTCTAACGGTGAAGTCCATTTCGTCATCAGAGATCTAGAAAAATTCTAGATTTTTACCAAAATTACGATTTTGCCATTTTTCAAAAAATTACAATTTTCTCGGGTCTTACAGTTGTTCCCCATTTATCTTGAGCTCTTATCATGTTTTTGATAAAACTCTTACAATCGCACAAGTTACCATCTACTGTCTTACAACTAGGCTCTAATACCTCGATATGATATGATATCCACGACAATGATTTGAAATATAATAATAAAAGAAAAATAAAGTAATAGATAAAATTATAATTTGAAATGAGTGATTGGTGATTCTTATTTGTTGATCTCAAAGATAAAAGCCGCGACACTCTCTAGATTGGTGGAGCAAGGAAGAGAAGAAGGATGGGTGGCTATTAACACCAATGGGGAAGATAACATAGCATTTGATTATAATTATATAATTTATATTCCTTTCGAGAGGATATTGAAAATGTAATGTGAAAATTATCTCATAAATTCATGAGGTCGAGGAAGCTAAATTTCATGAGAAAAAGGAAATGAATTAAAACTATTTAAAATGAAGAAAAATTATTTTTATCATTATGAATTTTTTTTACTTACAAAAACAATCATTATGAAATTTGTCTTTTTATTATGTAACTTTTTTTTTTTTTGTGATTTTATGAGTTGTTTTTAAAATTTTAGGATAATTTTAGTTATTTATTTGTTTAAGCTGAGGCTTACACCTCATTTCCCACAAGGCTCAAGTGTCATCTCGTTTAAACAAGGTCTTCAAAAGTTAAAGAGTATATGCCAATTGCCACTACCTTTCCTTTTAAGTCTTGGTCTTCCACTCTTTACCTCCAAGTCTAGGTCTTCCAAAGTTTAAAACTTTATGCCCCACATGCCATTTATTTCCCTCAAAGTCTAGGTCTCCTAAAGTTGTATGGGACCTTTTTGCAACTTCTTTTTCCTTCAAGTCTAAGTCTTTCAATTAATTACATTTCCACCTAAATGTTTACCGACACTTTTTTTTCCTCCCAGTCAAAGTCTTCTAAAGTATAAGTAAAATAAATGTATTTTTTAATTTGTAAATCAATCTATATCTCTTTTCTTCTTTAACATATTAGCCCAAAGTCAAGGTCTTTGAGAATTTATATGTAATCCAGTATAGGCCTTCCATTTTTTTTTAAATATAGCTTTTAACATGTATGTAAGGAACTTTTCATGAATTTTCCTATTGAAGTAATTATATATTCATTCTATGGTATAAAAATTGTATTTCGTTGTGCATTTCTTTTAGGATGTTCATTAATTAGAAGTTTGACAGACACATATACTTCTAAGCTTGGCTTTTTAGATAATACCATTATAATAAAAATATTTTTTAAACTATAGAACAAAAATATATATTTCCAAATCTATGATATTTATTGCCAACTAAGCGCCACATAGATGTCATGTCTTCAAAACATGATTTCAATGTGAAAATGTGAAATCGTGGTTTGAAAACACGATTACAATGTTAAAATGTGAAATTGTGTTTTGAAAACACAATGAAATTAGCAAATTATGCTGAAATGCATTGTTTTGCGGATACAATTTCGATTAGTAAAAATATGAAATCGTGTTTTCAAAATACAATTTTAGTGTAAATTTTTAAAATTATGAAGTCGTGTTTTGAAGACATGATTTCAATGTAAAATTGTGAAGTCGTATTTTTAAAATACGATGTCGGTGTAAAATTGTGAAGTCTTATTTTGAAGACACGATTTCGATATTAAATTGTAACGCAGTGTTTTGAAGACACGATTTCGATGTAAAATTGTAAAGTCATGTTTTGAAGACATGATTTCATAGTTAGAGAATTACCACCTCATTACTTGTGTCAAAACTACCATAGAATTGGAATTATTTTTTAATCTAAAATATTTTGATAATTATTTATTTAATTATCTGTAAATTAAGAATCCTAGTATGACAACTTTTGGCTATTATTAGGACTTATGTAGTTTTAATCTCCTAGCTAAGCTGATTTTTACAAATTTATATTAACTCGATGTAAAATTTTTGGATTACATAGACTGTGATTTCATATTATAAAATAATTTTGACCTGACCTCATAAAAAACCACCCTAAAAGATCAACCCTAGAAGCATTATAAAATTTAAAATTTAACAACAAATTCTCATAAAAAATAAATAAATAAAAAAAGAGAAAATGGGTCTAAAGTTTAAAACCTTGCCTCCACTCAAAGTCTAGGTCTTCCAACATCTAAACTTTAAAACGTTATTCACATTGTCCCTTCTTTTATTGCCAAGTCTAGGTCTCCTAAAGTTGTATGAGACCCTTTTGCAACTTCTTTTTCCTTTAAGTCTAGGTCTTCCAATTAATTACATTTCCACCTAAACGCTTACTGAAACTTTTTTTTCCTCCTAGTCAAGGTCTTCTAAAGTATGTGTAGAATAAATGTAAAACCCGAGAAAATTCTAATTTTCTGAAAAAGGGTAAAATGGTAATTTCGGCCAAAATCCGAAATTTTTCTAGATCTCGGATGACAAAACGGCGCAGATTGGAATCGTGCCGCGAAATCTGGCTACCCGCGTCGGTGACCGGTGCGAGGCGATCGAATTTCCGTTTTTGAGGCAGAAGTGATGGGATGTGATGTGACAAAAGTCGCCTCACTACGTGTACTATGGGACAAATGTTGCGTGATTAGTAGGATGATGGAGATGGATGGCTTAGATTAAGCCATGTGTGAAAATCAAAGCCTGGGGCCTTGAATGGAATTATTGAAAAGTTTAAATGAATAAGACAAGAAGGAAATAGTCTTCTTCTCCAAAAAGAAAGCAAAAACGTGTAGTGAGTGGGAGATCCAGATTTTAAAGAGAGAAAGTGTGACTTCTTTCTAGATTTCCTGGCGTTCGGACCTTCGGTTCTCGACGGAGGCGAAGCAAGAGATTGTTACACGCGAGGCTATGCGTAGGCAACTGACCCTGTGGGATTCCGAGCAACTCTGAGAGGTAGGGGATCTTTCCCTATTTGGTTTATTCTTTGGTAAGAGCCATTTATGGATAGGGATTTGTTGAGGCTGAATAACCATGTTTTGATCTCAAAATATTTGAACCCGGTAAGAGAAATCGACTTAGTGCATGGCGTGAGCCGGTCACCAGACCCTAGGGGTTTCAGCATTCCGCGTGATTGGTTGTGTGACTTTTGTGTTGTTAGGTGATTAAAATAGATTGCTTGGATTGTTATTAGCCCATGTGAGCTAATTTTGGTGTAATTGTTGTGAATTGAGTTACATGAATTATGTGAATTAATTATGTTAATATATGCATGTAAAATATATTAACATAAATTGTTTGGAATTGGCATAATGCATTCCATATGCACCAGATTACCCTAGAACGATAGGTGTGAGTGCATGACACGAAAATGAAGGAAAAGTGAAAATGGTTGTGAAAGGAATTTCAAGGAAGATTTTTCGAAGAATTGCCTTGGAGAGTTGTCCAACATTTCATCTCGAAGGCGGACCCATGACTATTTCGGAGAAATATCCAGCAATTCTCCTCGGAGTAGTCGATATAACTAAGGCTTCGGTAGTGTGTTTGAGAACAAAGCTTTTGTTTTGAAAGCGTAATTTACTCGCATTGGGCTTAAGCGTGTATGAGGAGGTCAGTGGCTTTTCGAGACATGGGATTCAGACATGTAGACATTCAATTAGGATCATGTATTTGCTTGAGTGTGATTATTTTTTCCATGACATGTGCATAGGCGGGGAGTAGCCATGTAGGATATTATCACTCGGGCTTTGCTCACCATGTCGGGGATCATTATTTCGAGTCTGAGGGTGTACGGAGGGGCAGCTCACTAGAGACGGCGTTTGAGGAAAAGCCGACCTTATGGCTTTGGTAGATACTTTGTATAACATGTAATAGGAAACCACAACTTTTAATATATGTTTTGAATTAAAGGTGATTTATTAATTCTTAAACCATATAATATAGTTGGTTGGGATATATTTTGTAGTATTGATGCATGGGCCCCAAGTGGCCATTTCACCATAAATGGACCGTGTGGTCATTGTCTGATCATTGTGACGGGTTATACTTTGGGTAGAGCTCCCTTACAAAGGAGACTCTGCGGAATTTTCGTGAGATGACCGGGTTACGATCCATGAAGTATTCGAAGGTTGTAGTTGTCAACGGACCTAGAAATAGGCGTCATAGCTTGGTATCAGAGCATAAGTTTATAAATACCTAAAGCTTAAGGTCGGATACTAAAGTATAGCTTAGTATCAATAAGTTAGGTATACGATTACCTAGGACTTGATGGGCACGTGTTAGATCATGCATCCTTAATTGCATTTGATAGATAAGTGTGTGATGTGGCAATTGGATGTATTGTTGTATGAAATGTGAATTGTATGCTTAGTGAGTATAGCATAGGAGGGAAAAATGTTGAACATTAGGGACTGAAAATATAACCTTAGGTGTTTGAGAAATTTTGGGCAAAATAGTCCAAAATTAAATGAAAAAAAAAATGAGTTGAGAGAAATTTTTTTAATGAGGTTTTACAGTGTGTAAAACAGGAAAAAAAATATTTAAAACAAATATTTTTGGTTCTACTAAAGACATGAA
>JAEQBH010003014.1:160000-165000 GCA_016808115.1 Tetrastigma voinierianum
GGGTTTAGGGTTTAGGGTTTAGGGTTGCAGTTTTAGTTTGAGTTTCAGTTGAGTTTAGTTTAGTTTCCAGTTTTTAGGGTTTGAGACTTGGGTTTTTTTTTTTTGAGTTCAGGTTGGGTTGGGGTTCCAGGGTTTAGGGTTTAGGGTTTAGGGTTTGGGGTTTAGGGTTTAGGGTTGGGTTTAGGGTTAGGGTTCCAGGGTTGGGTTGGGTTTTAGGGTTTGGGGTTTGGGTTTAGGGACAGGGTTTGGGGTTTTTGGGGTTTGGGAGTTTAGGGTTTGGGGTTTGGGGTTTGGGGTTTGGGGTTTGGGGTTTGGGTTTAGGGTTTAGGGTTTAGGGTTGGGGTTTAGGGTTTAGGGTTTAGGGTTTGGGGTTTTTGGGGTTTAGGGTTGGGTTTAGGGTTGGGGTTTAGGGTTGGGGTTCAGGGTTTAGGGTTTAGGGTTTAGGGTTTAGGGTTTAGGGTTTAGGGTTTAGGGTTGGGGTTTAGGGTTTAGGGTTTAGGGTTTAGGGTTTAGGGTTTGGGGTTTAGGGTTTAGGGTTTAGGGTTTAGGGTTTGGGGTTTGGGTTTAGGGTTAGGGTTTAGGGTTGGGTTAGGTTGGTTTAGGGTTTGGGGTTTAGGGTTTAGGGTTTTAGGGTTTAGGGTTTGGGGTTTAGGGTTGGGGTTGGGGTTTAGGGTTTAGGGTTTAGGGTTTGGGGTTTAGGGTTTAGGGTTTAGGGTTTTTAGGGTTTAGGGTTTGGGGTTTAGGGTTGGGGTTTTAGGGTTTAGGGTTTAGGGTTTAGGGTTTAGGGTTTGGGTTTTAGGGTTTTAGGGTTAGGGTTTGGGGTTTAGGGTTTAGGTTAGGGTTTAGGGTTTGGGGTTTAGGGTTTGGGGTTTAGGGTTTAGGGTTTTAGGGTTGGGGTTTAGGGTTTAGGGTTTAGGGTTGGGTTCCAGGGATTGGGGTTTGGGGTTTAGGGTTTTTTGGGGTTTAGGGGTTTAGGGTTTGGGGTTTAGGGTTTAGGGTTTAGGGGTTTGGGGTTTAGGGTTTAGGGTTTAGGAGTTTAGGGTTTAGGGTTTAGGGTTTAGGGTTTAGGGTTTGGGGTTTGGGGTTTAGGGTTTAGGGTTTAGGGTTTAGGGTTTAGGGTTTAGGGTTTAGGGTTTAGGAGGTTTAGGGTTTGGGTTTGGGTTTAGGGTTTAGGGTTTGGGGTTTAGGGTTTGGGTTAGGGTTTAGGGTTTGAGGTTTAGGGTTTAGGGTTTGGGTTAGGGTTTTGGGGTTTAGGGTTTGGGGTTTAGGGGTTTAGGGTTTAGGGTTTAGGGTTTAGGGTTTAGGGTTTAGGGTTTAGGGTTTAGAGTTTTAGGAGTTTTAGGGTTTAGGGTTTGGGGTTTAGGGTTTTGGGGTTTAGGGGTTTGGGTTTAGGTTTAGGGTTTGGGGTTTAGGGTTTGGGTTTAGGGTTTGGGTGCAGGGTTTAGGGTTTAGGGTTAGGGTTTGGGTTTAGGGTTTAGAATTTCGAGTTTTGGGTTTGGGGTTTGGGGTTTAGGGTTTTGGATTTAGGGTTTAGGGTTTAAAGGTTTAGGGTTTAGGGTTTCGGGTTTCGGGTTTAGAGTTTAGGGTTTCGGGTTTCGGGTTTAGTGTTTAGGGTTTTAGAGTTTCGAGTTTAGGTTTTGGTGTTTAGGGTTTAGGGTTTCGGATTTAGGGTTTAGGGTTTAGGGTTGGGGTTTAGGGTTGGGTTTACTGCAGGGTTTAGGGTTTGGGGTTTGGGTTTGGGGTTTAGGGTTTAGGGTTTGGGGTTTAGGGTTTAGGGTTTAGGTTTAGGGAGGTTTAGGGTTTAGGGACAGGAGGTTTAGGGTTTTAGGGTTTAGGGTTTAGGGTTGGGGTTTTTAGGGTTTAGGGTTTAGGGTTTAGGGTTTAGGGTTTAGGGTTTAGGGTTTAGGGTTTAGGGTTTAGGGTTTAGGGTTTAGGGTTCAGGGTTTAGGGTTCAGGGTTTAGGGTTCAGGGTTTAGGGTTCAGGGTTTAGGGTTCGGGGTTTGGGTTAGGGTTTAGGGTTAGGGTTTAGGGTTAGGGTTTAGGGTTTGGGGTTTAGGGTTTTTAGGGGTTTAGGGTTAGAGTGTTTAGGGTTTAGGGTTTAGGGTTTGGGGTTTGGGTTTGAGGTTTAGGGTTTAGGTTTGGGTTTGGGGTTTTTAGGGTTGGGGTTTAGGGTTTAGGGTTTAGGGTTGGGGTTTGGGGTTTTTAGGGTTTGGGGTTTGGGTTTAGGGTTTGGGGTTTAGGGTTTAGGGTTTAGGGTTTAGGGTTTGGGGTTTTAGGGTTTAGGGTTTAGGGTTTAGGGGTTTAGGGTTTGGGGTTGGGGTTTAGGGTTTAGGGTTAGGGTTTGGTTTGGGTTTTGGGGTTTAGGGGTTTAGGGTTTTAGGGTTTAGGGTTTGGGGTTGGGGTTAGGGTTTGGGTTGGGGTTTGGGGTTTAGGGTTTGGGGTTTGGGGTTTAGAGGTTGGGGTTTAGGGGGGTTTAGGGTTTGGGGTTTAGGGTTGGGGTTTAGGGTTTAGGGCAGGGTTTGGGGTTTAGGGTTTAGGGTTTAGGGTTTAGGGTTTAGGGTTTAGGGTTTAGGGTTTAGGGTTTAGGGTTTAGGGTTTAGGGTTGAGGGTTTAGGGTTTAGGAGTTTAGGGTTTGGGGTTTAGGGTTTGGGGTTTTAGGGGTTTGGGGTTTAGGGTTTAGGGTTGGGGTTTTAGGGGTTTAGGGTTTAGGGTTTAGAGTTTCGAGTTTAGGGTTTGGGGTTTGGGGTTTGGGGTTTAGGGTTTCAGATTTAGGGGTTAAGGTTTAGGGTTTAGGGTTTAGGGTTAGGGTTTAGGTTTGGGTTTAGGGTTTAGAAGGTTTAGGGTTTAGGGTTTAGGGTTAGGGTTTTAGGGTTTAGGGTTTGGGGTTTAGGGTTTAGGGGTTTTAGGGTTTAGGGTTTGGGGTTTAGGGTTTAGGGTTTAGGGTTTCGGGTTTGGGGTTTGGGGTTTGGGGTTTGGGGTTTGGGGTTTGGGGTTTGGGGTTTGGGGTTTGGGGTTTAGGGTTTAGGGTTGGGTTTAGGGTTTAGGGTTTAGGGTTTAGGGTTTAGGAGTTCCCAGGGTTGGGTTCCCAGGGTTAGGGTTTAGGGTTTAGGGTTTAGGGTTTAGGGTTTAGGGTTTAGGGTTTAGGGTTGGGGTTTAGGGTTTAGGGTTTGGGTTTAGGGGTTTAGGGTTTAGGGTTTAGGGTTGGGGTTAGGGTTTGGGGTTTGGGGTTTTTAGGGCAGGGTTTGGGGTTTAGGGTTGGGGTTTAGGGTTTAGGGTTTAGGGTTTTTAGGGTTTAGGGTTTAGGGTTTAGGGTTTGGGGTTGGGTTCAGGGTTTGGGGGTTTAGGGTTTGGGGTTTGGGTTTAGGGTTTAGGGTTTAGGGTTAGGGTTTAGGGTTTAGGGTTTAGGGTTTAGGGTTTAGGGTTTAGGGTTTAGGGTTTAGGGTTTAGGGTTTAGGGTTTAGGGTTAGGGTTAGGGTTCAGGGTTTAGGGTTTAGGGTTTAGGGTTTAGGGTTTAGGGTTTTTGGGGTTTAGGGTTTAGTTTGGGGTTTTGGTTTTGGGGTTTAGGGTTTGGGGTTTAGGGTTTGGGGTTTAGGGTTTGGGGTTTAGGGTTTGGGGTTTAGGGTTTGGGGTTTAGGGTTTGGGGTTTAGGGTTTGGGGTTTAGGGTTTGGGTTAGGGTTTAGGGTTTAGGGTTTAGGGTTTAGGGTTTAGGGTTTGGGGTTTAGGGTTTAGGGTTGGGGTTTGGGGTTGGGTTTGGGGTTTTAGGGTTTGGGGTTTGGGGTTTAGGGTTTAGGGTTTGGGGTTTAGGGTTTAGGGTTTGGGGTTTGGGGTTTAGGGTTGGGGTTTAGGGTTGGGGTTTAGGGTTTAGGGTTTAGGGTTGGGTTTAGGGTTCAGGGTTTAGGGTTGGGTTGGGGTTTAGGGTTAGGGTTCAGGAGTTTAGGGTTTAGGGTTTAGGGTTTAGGGTTTAGGGTTTGGGGTTTAGGGTTTGGGGTTTGGGGTTTGGGGTTTTAGGGTTTGGGTTTTAGGGTTTAGGGTTTAGGGTTTTAGGGTTTAGGGTTTGGGGTTTAGGGTTTAGGGTTGGGGTTTGGGGTTTAGGGTTTAGGGTTTAGGGTTTAGGGTTTAGGGTTTAGGGTTTAGGGTTTAGGGTTTAGGGTTTAGGGTTTAGGGTTTAGGGTTTAGGGTTTAGGTTTTAGGGTTTAGGGTTTAGGGTTTAGGGTTTGGGGTTTGGGTTTTGGAGTTTAGGGTTTGGGTTTTAGGGTTTCGGGTTTAGGGTTTAGGGTTTGGGGTTTTGGGGTTTGGGGTTGGGGTTTGGGGTTTGGGGTTTGGGGTTTGGGTTTGGGGTTTGGGTTTGGGGTTTGGGGTTTGGGGTTTAGGGTTGGGGTTTAGGGTTTAGGGTTTGGGGTTTAGGGTTTAGGGTTTGGGTTGGGGTTTAGGGTTAGGGTTTTAGGAGTTTAGGGTTTAGGGTTTAGGGTTTAGGGTTTAGGGTTTAGGGTTTAGGGTTTAGGGTTTAGGGTTTAGGGTTTAGGGTTTAGGGTTTAGGGTTTTTGTTTTAGGGTTTAGGGTTTAGGGTTTAGGGTTTGGGGTTTGGGGTTTGGGGTTGGGGTTTAGGGTTTAGGGTTGGGGTTAGGGTTGGGGTTTAGGGTTTAGGGTTTAGGGTTTAGGGTTTAGGGTTTAGGGTTTAGGGTTTAGGGTTTGGGGTTTAGGGTTTAGGGTTTAGGGTTTAGGGTTTAGGGTTTGGGGTTTAGGGTTTAGGGTTTAGGGTTTAGGGTTTGGGGTTTAGGGTTTAGGGTTTAGGGTTTAGGGTTTAGGGTTTTTAGGGTTTAGGGTTTGGGGTTTGGGGTTTGGGGTTTAGGGTTGGGTTTAGGGTTTGGGGTTGGGGTTTGGTTTGGGGTTTGGGGTTGGGGTTTAGGGTTTAGGGTTTAGGGTTTGGGTTTAGGGTTTAGGGTTTAGGGTTTAGGGTTTAGGGTTAGGGTTTAGGAGTTTAGGGTTTAGGGTTTAGGGT
>JAEQBH010003014.1:167500-170000 GCA_016808115.1 Tetrastigma voinierianum
GGGTTTGGGGTTTGGGGTTTAGGGTTTGGGGTTTTAGGGTTTGGGGTTTAGGGTTTAGGGTTAGGGTTTAGGGTTTAGGGTTTAGGTTTAGGGTTTGGGGTTTAGGGTTCCCCAGGGTTTAGGGTTTAGGGTTTGAGGTTTAGGGTTTTTGGGGTTTGGGGTTTAGGGTTTAGGGTTTGGGGTTTAGGGTTTAGGGTTTAGGGTTTGGGTTAGGGCCCAGGGTTGGGGTTTGGGGTTTAGGGTTTGGGGTTTAGGGTTTGGGGTTTAGGGTTTGGGGTTTGGGGTTTGAGTTTGGGGTTTAGGGGTTTGGGGTTTTGGGGTTTAGGGTTTAGGGTTTAGGGGTTTAGGGTTCAGGGTTTAGGGTTTAGGGTTTAGGGTTTGGGGTTTGGGTTGGGGTTTTAGGGTTTAGGGTTTAGGGTTTAGGGTTTAGGGTTTAGGGTTTAGGGTTTAGGGTTAGTTTAGGAGTTTAGGAGTTTAGGGGTTTAGGGTTTAGGGATTAGGGTTTAGGGTTTTAGGGTTTAGAGTTTAGGGTTTAGGGTTTAGGGTTCAGGGTTTAGGGTTCGGGGTTCGGGGTTCGGGGTTTGGGGTTTGGGGTTTGGGGTTTAGGGTTTAGGGTTTGGGGTTTGGGGTTTGGGGTTTAGGGTTTAGGGTTTAGGGTTTGGGGTTTAGGGTTTGGGGTTTAGGGTTTAGGGTTTAGGGTTAGGGTTTAGGGTTTAGGGTTTATGGTTTAGGGTTTAAGGGTTTGGGGTTGGTGTTTAGGGTTTGGGGTTTAGGAGGTTTAGGGTTTGGGTTTGGGGTTTTAGGGTTTGGGGTTTAGGGTTTAGGGTTTGGGTTTAGGGTTTAGGGTTTAGGTTTGGGGTTTGGGGTTTGGGGTTTGGGGATTGGGGTTTAGGGTTTAGGGTTTAGGGGTTTTAAGGTTAAGGATTTTTTATGGTTTAGGGTTTAAGCTTTTTTGGGGTTTAGGGTTTAGGGTTTTGAATTTAGGGTTTAGGGTTTAGGGTTTAGGGTTTGGGGTTTTAGATTTAGGTTTGAGGTTTGGGGTTTAGGGTTAGGGTTTAGGGTTTGGGGTTGGGGTTTAGGGTTTGGGGTTTGGGTTAGGGTTTGGGGTTTGGGGTTTAGGGTTTGGGGTTTGGGGTTTGGGGTTGGGGTTTGGGGTTTGGGGTTTAGGGTTTAGGGTTTGGGGTTTAGGGTTTGGGGTTTGGGGTTTGGGGTTTGGGTTTAGGGTTTAGGGTTTGGGTTTAGGGTTTTGGGGTTTAGGGTTTTGGGGTTTAGGGGGGTTTAGAGGTTTAGGGTTCCAGGGTTTAGGGTTTGGGGTTTAGGGTTCCCAGGGTTTGGGGTTAGGGTTTAGGGTTTGGGGTTTGGGTTTAGGGTTAGGGGTTTAGGGGTTTGGGTTTAGGGTTTAGGGTTTGGGGTTTAGGGTTCCAGGGTTCCCCAGGGTTTAGGGTTTAGGGTTTAGGGTTTAGGGTTAGGGTTTGAGTTTGGGTTAGGGTTTAGGGTTTAGGGTTTAGGGTTTAGGGTTTAGGGTTTGGGGTTTAGGGTTGGGGTTTGGGGTTTGGGTTTAGGGTTTGGGGTTTAGGGGTTTAGGGTTTTTGGGGTTTAGGGTTTGGGGTTTGGGGTTTAGGGTTTAGGGTTTTGGGATTTTAGGGTTAGGGGTTTAGGGTTTAGGGTTTGGGGTTTAGGGTTTAGGTTTTTAGGGTTTAGGGTTTGGGGTTTTTAGGGTTGGGGTTAGGGTTTAGGGTTTAGGGTTTGGGGTTTAGGGTTGGGGTTTAGGGGTTTAGGGGTTTGGGGTTTAGGTTTAGGGTTTGGGGTTTTTAGGGTTTGGGTTTAGGGTTGGGGGTTTGGAGCAGGGTTGGGGTTTGGGGTTTGGGGTTTAGGGTTTGGGGTTTAGGGTTTGGGTTCAGGGTTTGGGGTTTAGGGTTGGGGTTTAGGGTTGGGTTAGGGTTTAGGGTTTAGGGTTGGGTTTAGGGTTTAGGGTTAGGGTTCCAGGGTTTAGGGTTGGGGTTTAGGGTTTAGGGTTTAGGGTTTAGGGTTTAGGGTTTAGGGTTTGGGGTTTAGGGTTAGGGTTTAGGGTTTAGGGTTTAGGGTTTAGGGTTTGGGTTTTTAGGGTTTAGGGTTTAGGGTTTGGGGTTTAGGGTTTGAGTTTGGGTTTAGGGTTTGAGGTTTAAGTTTGGGTTTAGGGTTTAGGGTTTAGGAGTTTAGGTTTAGGGTTTTAGGGTTTAGGGTTTAGGGTTTAGGGTTTAGGGTTTAGGGTTAGGAAGGTTTAGGGTTTTTAGGGTTTAGGGTTTTAGGGTTTCCAGGGTTTAGGGTTTAGGGTTTAGGGTTTAGGGTTTGGGGTTTAGGGTTTAGGGTTTAGGGGTTTAGGGTTTGGGGTTTGGGGTTCCCAGGGTTTGGGAGTTTGGGGTTTGGGGTTTGGGGTTTGGGGTTTAGGGTTTAGGGTTTAGGGTTTAGGGTTTGGGGTTTGGGGTTTAGGGGTTTGGGGTTTAGGGTTTGGGGTTTAGGG